>CAUYPK010129875.1:0-34836 GCA_963574355.1 Loris lydekkerianus
GACACCCTGGATGAAGGCATTGGCCCTCTCTCTCCCCCTTCGGCCTACGCTCCCTTCCTGTGGGGTGCCGGGTACCTCCCAGTGTCTGTAAGCACCAAAAGCTCTTAAATTTATACACCTGTGGTGCATCTTACAAGGGTATTAGTAAATATAGAATGTAAATGTCTTAACGCAATAACTAAGAAAATGCTAGGAAGGCTGTGTTAACCAGTGTGATGAAATGTGTCAAATGGTCTATAAAACCAGTGTATGCTGCCCATGATCACATTAATGTACACAGCTATGATTTAATAATAAAAAAAAACTACTAACCTTGCATTTACATGGTATTAATTTTCATAAATGTTGAGAAATAATTTGAGTTATATGGGAGGATGGATATATGTTATATGCAAATACTGCACCCCTTTGTATAAAGGACTTGATTGTCCAGGGATTTTGTGATGCCCAGGGGTCCATGGAACCAATCCCGCAACCGTCCTGAGGGATGAGTGTATCATGAAAATACATGGATACAGAAATATCCTACAAAGATTTAGTATTATTTCATGAGGAATAAAGATTTCATTCCTTCAAAGAATGAAAAATATGGCTTCAGACCAGCCTAAAGAAGAATGAGATCCTTTGTCCACATAAATAGAAAAATAAGCTGGGTTTGGTGACTATCATGTCTGAGACATTTGATCTCCAGTTTCTATCACATAGAGTCTTTGCACTCTTTCCATTGTTGTTTCTGATTTCAAGACCATAATGGTTATTTTATACATCAACTTGATTGGGCTACAAGGTGCCCAGACATTTGCTCAAACATTATTCTGATGTATCTGTGATGAGATTACCTCTGAAATAGTCTACTGAATAAGTGAGATTATCTTCCCTAATGTGAATGGACACATCCAATCAGCTTGAAACCTAAATAGAACAAAACATCTGGCTCTCCCTTGAATAAATGGGGATTCTTCCTGCTTTAATGGACACATTTGCTCATTCTGGGTTTTCAGGCTAAAGTCCTCCAGACTGAAATTTACACCCTTGGTTCTCCTGAAAATTGCGTCTCTGGAATTGGCATAAAACTAAACCAGCACATCTCCAGTTCTCCATCTTGCAGACTGCAGAACTTGACCTCTATAATCAATTGAGATAATTATTTTTAATAAATATATTTCAATATACATATGTATACTATTGGTTCTGTGTCTTTGGATAACTTTGACTAAGCCTTTGGTACTTTTCTTCTCAATTTTATAGGATTATTGGTTTCTAGTTTTATACTCTTCCCCTGTATCTTCTAATCACCTGCCATGGTTTTATCTCTTGAATGCAAAACTCTTCAGACCTTTACTTCACTTAAAACTTTTCCATGGCTCCTCATCCTTTTCAGGATAAAACACAACCACTAACATATCAATAAAAAACCTGAATGATGCAGACCCAATCTGTTGGTGCTAGGTTTTTCCTTCCAGAATAATTGAAGTTTCAGTTTTCCTTAACCAAGCTTCCTTAAGCTTCAGTTTTCCTTAACCAAAGCTTCCTTAATCTTTGTATATCCTCCTGTCTCTACCTGGGATGTCATTTTTCCTATTTTCCCTACTCTGATCCCTATTCCTACCCCTTGGCTCATGTTGTAGTCCCACCTGGAAGTCTCTGTTCAGTTCCTCCTGATCCTTGCTGTTTAATTCCATTTTCATAGAGTGGCCGCTGTAGTAGGTGATTTCCCATCTATATTTTGGACAAAATGGTAAAATTCTTGAGGAAAGGAATCATATTGAATAATTTTGCCAAGTGCTTAACACAGAATGTATGGTAGGTATTAACTAATGTTCAGCTGATTAACTGAACCTCATTCATATACAGTAAACTCTCTATTTTAACAATTTTCATATTTAATGTAGAACAATTATTTTAGGAATTCATCTAATTCTGAATTTAGCTCACTCTATGTTTTTGATATTCTTTATTTTGTCCTGTCAGATCCACTCTGCTCTGTGCCTCTAGAAGCTAACATTTAAAAACTTCATTACTGGAACCCGCTGGCCTTAGATTGGTTTCAAACAACAGTAGATACAGGTAAAAGGACTGTAGGGTGGAAGTTGAGGAAAATGCTTTCCAATTTGAAAGAGGGTTAAAAGTCATTATCTCATTTAATTATCTGACTTATAAACAACTTACTGAGCAAATAGTGGATATACTGAAAATATATGTACAATTTTTAAAAGCTCAACTTGATGTTAAAATTTTAAAAAATGTTGAAAATTGTGTCTTGCTACAAATAATTCATTGTTATTATCAATGCAACTTAGGAATATAATATTGCCCCAACTTAATTGTCAGTAAAAAATGACAATTATGTCTCCTGGTGTCTACATGATCCCCTGGCAATCCTTCAGGGAATCGAGTGCAGGTTAGCACCCAAAGCAGTCTGTACATCTTGCAGCATATTGGATGTGCTCCACTCATGCTCTTTTGCCTGAACTATATGTGAAACTTAGAAAGATGGCATTCTTTTCAGTGCTGCACACAAGCCCATGTAGAACACAAAGCATTGCCAGATGTGTTCTGTACACACTGCATTCTTGTCCCGGTCACTTTGGATGTGCTTCTAGAGCTCTTCATTATTTTCCCCAGAAGGAAAGTACTAAATGCCACCCTTGTGGCTTCAGAGCTATTAAGCTTCTTTGTGTGTAACTCCCAGGAAACTGCTGAAGCACTCAGTGCTGTTTCACCCATGATGTTTGGTGGTACAGTACCACTTTAATCTGCCCTTTTGCCATTTTAATCAAAAATATAAATATGATATATGCAAGATTTTTAAAAGGTGGAAAAAAATAGAAGAGATGGGTATGTTTTCATCATAGAACACTTAGAAGAATGGAAAATTTTTCTATCTGGGAAATTCATGCAAACAAACTAGTGAAGTCTTCAAGGCTCTCAGATTTAAGAAGTCAAATTATTTGCATTTTAGGGAAAAGCACTGATTAAGTTGTTCCTTAGAGCTACTATTCCTCAAAGCAACATTTAGAAGGCTTAAAATTCAAGATGTTCCTTGCAGAACCAACTTGAGTTTTTGAGAGCTGCTTCAGCTTCATGTTATGTATGTAGAGTGCACTTGAAGAATACCCCTGAACAAATTCTTTCATCAGGGGTGTTCATTAGCTTTTAAAAAAATATAGTGCCTCAGATAGATCTGGCAGAAATCTCAAAAGATGCTCTTTTAAGTATGTCATTTAAATTTGATAAAACTACCCAGAGAGACTGATCTCTGGACTGCGTGGGTGTATAGAGCACTTTTGTTGTATGACTAGTCAATGTAGTGGTCATATTAAAATAATAGAACAGAGAGAGAAGAACACAAAAGGAATTTAATGCATAACTCTGTTACTTGTTAAGTTCCAATAAAGATTAAGATTCTATACTGTTCTGAAAAGTTCTGAAAAGTCCTAGATCCAAATCGAAGTTCAAGTACTGAATTTTCCTCCAAATCCTGTAAACTTCACAAGAAAAAGTTGTAGGATACATTTCACAGCTGTATATACACAATTGAAATGTCTGCAAGTGTATGAGCAGTTTGATTCTTAGAGAAATTGAAACAATTTATTATTCAACTGATCAAAGTATATTATTATTATTTCAAAGTATCAAGGGGGTAAAATGTTTTTGCTATGTATCTTAAGACACATTTACCCATTTAGTGTTCATTGTACCTGTTTGGTGGGTTTTGCCCCCATTCCTTCTTCTCTCTCCCCCATTCCATTGATTTTCAATCACATTTACTTCACTCTATGTGCTCGTGTGCTCATCAGTTAGTTCAAGTTTATTAGAGAGTACATGTGTGGTGGTTTTTCCATTTTTGAAACACTTCACTTAGGATAATGGTCTCTAATTCCTTCCACATTATTTCAAAAATCATTAATTCATCCTTTTTATGGCTAAGTATTGCTCCATGGTATAAATATACCATGTTTTTTAATCCACTCTTAAATGGATGGGCACTCCAAAGAGGTGGGTTGATTCCACGTCTTTGCAATTGTAAATTATGTTGCAATAAATATTTGGGTCTGGTGTCTTTTTGATAAATAACTTATTTTCCCTTGGGTTGATACCCAGTGGTGGGATTGATAGTGGGGTATTAATCATAAATTCTTAGCCTATACTGTCACTTAGAATAGTTTCTCTATATTTTCTTTTTTTTTAATTTTTTAATTTTTTTATTGTTAAATCATAGCTGTACCCATTCTAAGATGCACCATAGATGTATATTAATATTTTCTTCTATGATTCTTATGGCTTATGGTTTCATGGTCTTACATTTAATTCTTTTGTCCATTTTGAATTAACTATTTGGGTGGTGAGAGACAGAGTCCAGTTTCATTCTTCTGCATGTGGCTATTGAATTTTCCCAGCACCATATTTGTAAAGTCTTCTTTTTCCCAGTGTACATTATTGCCCACTTTGCAATATCAATTGGCTGTAGGGAGATGGTTTTCTATCTGTGTTCTCTATTCTGTTCTATTGGGCTATGCCCCTATTTCTGTAATAATACCATGCTGTTTTGGTTATTATAGCCTTATAGGATAGTTTTGAAGTCTGGCATTGTTATGCCTCCAAATTTGTTTAAATTTTCTTTGGCTATTTGGGCTCTAACTCTGATTCCAAACAAAGAATAGAATTATTTTTTCTTAATGTGTGAAATATGGTATTTTGATATGGATTTCTTTGAATCTGTAAATCACTTTGGGTAGTTGGACATTTTAACAATGTTGATTTTACCAATCTATGAGAATAATATGGTTTTCAAACTGATTTTGTCATCTGCTACTTCTCAGTATTTTGCAGTTCTCCTTGTAAAGATCTTTCACCTTCTTGATTAAATGAATGTTACTGAGTATTTTATTTGATGCTCAGCTAGATTGTTACTGGTAAATATAACAGAAAACTGATTTGTATTCAATGACTGATTTGTGTTCTTATACCTTGAGAGTCTACTAAAATTATTGATTCCATGAGTCTCTTGGTACAGTCTTTGGGATTTCCTTGTACAAGGTCATATGATCAACAAAGTGATAACTTGACATACTTTTTCCTGATTTGGATTCCCTTTATTTCTTTCTCTTGCCTGATTTTTTCTGGTTAGGACTTGCAACAGTATGTTGAAGGGAAATAATAGTGGTCACCCTTGTACTATCCCAATTCCTAGAGAAAGTGCTTTCAACTTTTCTCCATTCAATATGATGCTGGCTGTGGTTATTTCATACATAGTTTTTATAATTGTGAGATATGTTCCTACTATACTTAGTTTGTTGAGTTTTTTTTTTTTTTTTTTAATCATAAACAGGGCTGGATTTTGTCAAATGATTTTTCTGCATCAATTGAGATAATAACATTTTTGTTTTTGCTTCGTTTGTGTGGTGAATCACATGTGCATTGGCTTTCCTATGTTGAATAATTCTTGCATCCCTGAGATAAAGACCAGTTGGTCATGGTGGATTCTTTTTTTTGACGTGCTATTGAATTTGGTTTGCTAGTATTTTATTAAGGAGTTTTACATTCATATTCCTAAGAGATAGTGGTCTGCAGTTCTGCAGTTCTCTTTTTTGTTGTGTCCTTTTCTGTCTTTGGTATCAAGGAGAAACTGCCTTCATAGAATAAGCTGGGGCATATTCCCGTCTTGCTGTTAAGAACAATTTCTGTAGTATATGTACCAGTTAAACTTTGTAGGTATGCTAGAATTTGGCTGTGAATTCATCTGCTCTGGGGCTTTTGCTTGTTGGAAGAGTTTTTATTACTGTTTTAATTTCTCTGATTATTGTCAGTTTATTAAGGAGTTTTCTTTCTTACTGATTTTTCTTGGAAGGTTATGTGTTTCCAGAAATTTGTTTCCTTGACATTTTCTAGTTTATTGCACAGAGATTTTTGTAGCATTCATGAATGTTGTTTTGTATTTCTGCAGTATCACAGAAAGAACAAACCAAACCTAATGGCAGAAGAAGAAAACAAATGACCAAGGTCAGAGTGGAACTAAATGAAATGGAAAACAAAACAGAACAAAAAATAATACAAAAGGTCAGTGAAACAAAAAGTTGGTTCTTTGAAAATATAAACAGAATTGATAGACCTCTTGCTAGATATACCAGAAATAGAAGAAAAAGGACCTACACAAGCTCAATGTGATATAAAAAAGGAGATATTACAACTGATACCACAGCAACTTACTTACTCATTATTAGAAGTGAGCTGAGCCCCTCTCGCTGAGCCCCTCTCACTCTACCCCTGAATGGAAAGTCTCTCTGCAGTGTCTGGTTAAGAATGGGTACTCACACTTCCTGACCAATGGTACTATAAGCTGCGAACATCCTGGCCCTAAGACCCACCCTAATTGGAAAGTGCAGCTTTCCCGATGGGTGCTCTGCCAGATCACTTTGGCTCAGATGCACACTGCACTCTCCTGTCAGTTCTGTTCATTTGGATGCCTTGCCTTCCAAGCCCAGTTCCTAAGTCTCCCCTTTCTGTCCTCTAGCAATGCATTTAAGTCCTAAGGGTACAGGATTCATCCTGCATGTCTTTCCTGCTGGTGGGTATGTCCAGAGAGTGGAGGTGGGTAGGGATAAAACACCTCTGCATCCACTGCAGGTCCTCAGGGGGAAAGCTGTGAGCCCCATGCTCTGTGGAAACCTCAGATTGGAGGTGCACCAGCCAAAAGGAGGCAACTTCCCTTTAAAATCTCAGCTCAAATGGCCCTCTCTGCCACAGTGGGCAGGGGAGCAAAGGAGTCTGAGAAGAGAGCAGGCACCCTGGTTTCCCTGGTCCCTCTTCCTGGAAGAAAGCTTACAGGAACATCCAAGCCCCAGAATCACACAAGTTCTCTGAGTTCTGCACCCACAGTGGGGAAGACCTTGGGAACTGCCTATGTGGGAGCAAGTGATGTGAAATCCGAAGGGCTGCAGCTCCCTGGAATGGTTAGGGAAACAGTATGGTGACCTCTTTCTCCCCATAGGGTTGTGGTCAGCGTGGGGTGTGGGGACTCACAAGTGGCTGGAATCATGAGGCTTCCTTGTCAAGAAGATCCTGTTTCCATTGTTGCATCAGCACTTGGGCTCATGAGCTCCCAGGCACTCAGAAGCCCACTCACTGATGACCAGAGTGCGTGAGAAAAAGAAATGAAATCCCACTTACACCTTCCCTGGGCTCTGAGCTTTGTCAGATTGATCTATGCCTATATCTTTTTTTTTTTTTTTTTTTTTTCTTTCATGTTCTATTTCACAATTTCTTTCTATGAAGTCTCCTATAGGCTCTGGCACCTTTCCTTCCAGACTACACCAGAGCTGTGCCCATTTTCCCCTCTCTTTATCCAAACACCTTTCTTCCCCTGGGATGATCTGACACCTGATGTGTGTAGTCAGCCATCTTCCTGATTTTTTCCCGTCTAATATCCTATTATATTATTGACGATGGATTATTTATTGTATATTCAGACTCAGACTAGAAGTGTCTAAAGGAAAAAGTGAGTCATGGAGGCAGAATCCAAAGGGTGTTTTGGGTCAATAACGGTTGATATTCAAGTATTTACTGACACCTTCCCCCATCTCAGCATATATAAACAAGGTACCTATTAGAACAGATGCCTAACCAGTGTGGTTTGCAGCAGGTCTCAGTGTATTTTAGGTGATTATTAGTTGTGATATCAGTAGCTATCTCTTCTTTTTCAAAATAAAACTTTAAATAAATAATATTTAGATATCATAGAAAAGTTCACTTCACATCAAAATTATGCACAGTTCACAGACAATAATATCTACTTATTATTATATTAGACTTCCATTTTTAAAGGTCCTATCTGTTGGGTCTATTCACCATTAATAGTCCTTTGGTGGGACTGTGTCTATAAACTTCACTGTAGACTGCCCTGTATTAATTGGCCCGTCTATTGCCTAGCTAAATACTATGCCATAGTCTATAAATTTCTTCTGAAAAGATAATTTTGACAAGGGGGACCCTGGAAATTTTGTTAGCAATGTAGCTGGGTAATGCAGTGTAAACATGTTGCTATAACAACATAAAGTCAGTCAGTTCCAGATTGTTTTGCAGAATCCAAGCCAGAGTGGGTGATCAGTTTTTTGAATGGAGGAGTCATCTCTACAGAACCACAGAGTGTGCTAAATAGAGTCTTTGCTTTTTTTTTTCTAAGTGAAATTCACTTTTCGTTGAGATTTTTTATAAAGACTTACTTAATGGAACTAGAAGCACATAGGCTTTGCTGCTCAGGGCAAGTTCCTTCTAGCACAGATGTCTTACCAACTCTCCTTAGAAGCGGGTAGATTGCTTTTCCCAAATCCTGGATTTCCATATAAGAAGGAATGGGACATCATACTTAAATAAGAAACAAAAAATCCCTCAGCTATGAGATGTGACTATTTCTAGCTTATAAAGAAAACTTGTTTCATTGAGTATTTCAGCATATTTATTCTCTTTTAAAAATTATATCATAATTGCAGAGAATTCTTATAATGGTGTTCAATATTATGTAACTGATAATTTGCACTTCATCAATAATATCAAATAGAGATTAATAAACATTTTCTCTAAAGATAGTATTTTGGGGGCATTGTAGGATATACAGCATTTGCAGGAACTAGTGACTTCTGCCTTCATAGCCTGAAAGCTGTCTTAGACAATAAGAAAAAAATGGATGTGGCTCTGGCCCCATAAAATTTTATTTACAAATACAAACCATGGGCCACATTTGGCTGTCACTGTTTGCAGACTCTTGATCTAGTAGATGATACTGAAGTAATAGGCTTTAGAAACATTATTCACCTTTCTTTGCCTACCAAAGAATATACAAATAAAATAAAATAAGTGAGTATACAAATAAAATTCAGTGATATTGATATTGTTTTCATGCATTCCATCCAGACAGTTCCTATAGGTAGGAAGAAAAAAAATAAGTTTTTTATTGTTTTGATATATTTAGCTTCTTTATAATTTTATATGATAAACATACATTTATGGTATAAAGCGGTGTGGCTAATTAGGAAGATCAGTATGTAATTGTTAGACTGAAATGCGCAGAACTAGCTAGACATTTTTTATTTCATAGTTAACACTCATTAAGTACATCAGTGGTGTAGGACACATGGAGTACTTGATAGATCCCACTCAAGTAGAAAAAAGGGGAATTTTTAAAACTGTACATTACACGGTGTCACATTTTATAAAGTTATTGCTACATCAGGTGACACAGAAGAAACTGATATTACATGAACGGATGCAAATTCAAATGGAAAATTTGGAGCATACAAATGGATTAAACACCCTTGAAAATCAGGTAGAGTACAATTCCAAAGGATTTCAGGTCATTCAGAAATGCTATTACCTCCCAGCTAAGAAATGTCGACTGTTTTGTTAGTGATCACACGAAGCATGAAATTGGGGAGGAAGACTATTAATGGGTCAGTTAAGCTAAGAAGTCAGAAATATTATTTTAAGGTGGAATGTTGTGACAAATATGTGGCAAAATGTAAAATTACCTCTCAGAAAGATCTGTGTTTATTTTCAGTCACCATATATGGTATGGAAAATGTATTTTGACTGGAAAAATCTCACTTGAAAAGTTTTTGCCTTAAAAAACTTACAGAGTAGGTCTGCCATTGTCCTTATAAACTACCATATTCTTCTTGGAAAGAAAATTGTATATCATGTAAAATGAATGCTTTTTTCCTTAAAATCGTATTTTATAGTGCTTTAAAAACAAGTTCTCATTTTCCTAGAGATTGTAAAACTGCTTATGAATATATAATAAAGAGATGCGTTAACAAATGGCTGAAGTACTTTGCAAACACTAGTTACTCAATAGATAATTTACTATCTGGTAAACTGTCTACTGATGGAAATGTCTTAACTGTAGTAGGTAAAAGTACATCAAAATAATTAAGCTTATTCTATTTTTGACATTTTGATTACATAATGTCATATTACTTATTTGAAACCACTCTCTTTGATTTCCTTTATGCAGAGTATGACTTGGTTCTGCCATCTCTTCAGTTTCCCATGTGTATGTGCCCATGAGCGTGTGTCTAATGAAAGGGATTATAATTCTATATTTTAATTGAATATTAGTCAAATAGAGCCAATAATAATTAAAAACTTATTAGTTATTATATCTTAATGACCATATGTATTAAAATGTTTTTTAATAAAATACATTTACTGCGGGAAATTGGAAACATCTCAAATTTTAAATGTAATGCATAACAAAGTGGCAGTATAAATATTAGTAAACAGTTAAATCATTGCTATTAAAATTTAGCTGATTTAAGTATATTGTAAAAATGCATTTAACAATAGGTGATTTGTCCGGTTTCTTCATTAACCACATTACTAGAGCTTGCTACCTGCCTTTGTGTCATGACTGGTAAGTAACCACACTTTGCACTTTGAGAGCATGGGTGATTTCTTCACCTTGTTATTATTACCCTCTGCTTATTCACCTAAACACTATAGTATCTTGGTCAATCTCTTTTCAAACATCATGGGTTTACAATAAATGTATTTTTGAATGAATAAACATAGTAAAAAACAAAACAAAACTATTCCTAGTGCTCTCTCTAGTAAAGAGGCCATGAAATTATTTTATAATGACTGCCTTTAAGTCTTTGAATTATCTAATTCTCTCACCTGCAAAATAACACTACTGTAAAATAATGTCTTCAGTGGGCCAGTTTGGTGAACTTTTTAATTTGTGCATGAAAACTATAACAGAATATCCCCATTTTTAATTCTTAATATACGTAAATAATTGGTTCTTTAATTTTTATATTTATGTTTTAATCAGCTTATTTAGTATCTTATTCTTAAAATTTTTCTGTGCTATAATTCTTAAAATGAGTTCTTTTTTAATAAGCACATTATTTAATTGCCAAATGCTACAACTTTGAAATGCATTTTGTTTGAAAAGGGTATCTATTATTCAAAATAATAGTTGGAATGTATAAAGTCCTTATATTTCAAAATATTAACCTTTCACTGAATTGATTAAAAGCATATAATATGACTTTGAAGTATTTTGAAAACCTTGCTACAGAAAATCAATCAAATTATTTTTGTTGTTTGGTAATGTAAAACAGTTGCTTCATTTTTCAAAGACCCAGATTATCCTGTACACCCTGCCAATGAATACATTTATTAGAAAATATAAGCTGTGGAGAGGGATCATTAATAAGAAAGAGTCAAAAACAAAGGAAAGTAAGTGGGTTAATTATGGTAAAAATGATTTAAGCATCTGTTTAGGCTATCAGGAAATACTAAAGGGAATTTGAGAAATACTAGAATTTAAACCCAAACTAGAGAAACCCAAATAAGTAAAGCATTATTTTCAGAGCATGAGAGGCATTTTAAAATATTTTTATTTAAAGGAAGACATAAAGATGGACAATAAATAGTATAGAGACTTTTCTTTCTCTCTCTCTTTCTTTTTTCTTTCAGACAGCATTAATTATCTTACCTACACCCTATTATCATGCTAACTGCCACAGGATCAAGGTACACAAATGTGAACGCAGACCAAGGTACATGAGTTTAAAAACACTAGGTTGGAAAATATTCAGGGCACCAAATGAGGTATTTTCAGTATGACAGTTCTGTATTTTTAAGGAGTGTGTTGCATGATATTTTTCTTTTACTTTTGTGCTCAACATTTGAAAGCTATTTATCATCATAATATTTATGAAGAGAAACTTTGGCTTTAAAATTTCTATTCTTTAATTGGATTTAACATTTTCCTTGTGGTCAGTTATCTGATTGATTTTCTTTTGGGCCTCATAGATATATTAATATTTCATGATCATTCCTTTAATCTGTTTAAATAATTTTATTTATTATATTATAAATGTATTCTGAGTACTTGCATTTTTTTAAATAGATCTGTTTGATTCAAAAAGATAGTTCTCCTAAGATGCATATTTGATATTTTCTGCTCCCTTTAGAATTCTCCACTAGCCTCCACTGCCAACAGGATAAAATCTAAATTTCTCTGTATGGCAGGAAAAGCTCCTCATGTCTCTTTTTCCTTCAACCTTCCACTGTGCTCCTTCTAGTTTTCCAGACTTGCTACCTTCCCTCACACCATTGGTCTTTCACACCTCTGTATCTTTCCGTGTTTTCCTTTCTACTTTAAGTTCCTTTCCTAAACACATCTGGCTAAATTAGAGTCATAATTTAAAACTCATTTCAGTAATGATATCTGGCTCATCCCTGATTGCTTATTGATTGATTTGTTTTGACTGGTAAACAAAAATTGTGTATATTGTCTTGAAGTATGTATACTTTGTGGAATGCCTGAATTGAGCTGATGAACATACGCATTTCCCCACATTCTTATCATTTCTTTTGTACTGAGAACATTTAAAATATACTCTTTTACCATTTTCAAGAATACAGTACATTTTCATCAATCATGTTGTACAATAGATCTTTTGAACTTCCTCCCCTTACGCTGCACACGGTGACTATGATTCTATTGTGTTTCTCTGTGTCTCAATCCATTTAATGTTGCTTTAAATCAGTCCCTGAAGTTGAGTAATTAATGAGGTTATTTGACTCATGGTTTGGTTTGAGAGGCTGTACAAGAGCCATGGTGCCAACATTTGCTTCTGATGAGGGCCTTACAAAGCTTCCCTACATGGTCAAAAGTAAGGGCATCTGGTATAAGCGTCATCTACAAGAGGATCACATGGCAAGACAGGGAGAAAAAGAGCACCTTTAAACAACCAGTTATCATGAGAACTAATGGAGTGAGAATGCACTACTATAAGAATGGCACCAAGCCGTAAGTCAGGGACATGCCCAGGTAACCATAACACTTCCTACCAAGCTCCATGTCCAACACTGGGGCCCAGATTTCAACATGAGACTTGTTGAGGCCAAGCAAACCAAATCCATACCCTAGCATAGGGGTTTGATTGTTTTAGATTCCACAGGAGTGAAATCATGCATTGTCTTTCTGTGTCTGTCTTGTTTCACCAAACGTAACATCCTCTAGGTTCACCTATGCTTTTGCAAAAGAGAGTTTCCTTCTTTTACAAATTTTAATAGTATTCTATTATATACCACATCTTTTCTATATACTCTTCTATTGATGGACACTCTGATTGATTTCATGTTGTCAGTGATGATGCAATAAACATGGGAGTACAAATATTTGTTTGTTATACTGTTTCATCACCTTTGAATATACATGCCTAGTAGTGGGATTGCTGGATCATATGACAGTTCTGTTTTAAAATTTTTAGGAACTTCCACACTGTTTTCCATAATAGCTGTATTATTTTGCATTCCTACCAACAGTGTTCAAGAGTTCCCCTTTTTTCCATATCCTGACAAACATATGTTATCCTTTTGCTAACAATTATTCTAATAGGTATGAAGTAACAATTCATTGTGGTTTTAATTTGCATTTCTCTTATGATTATTGATATTAAACATTTTTTAATATACCTATTATCCATTTGTATGTCTTCTTTTGAGAAATGTCTGTTCAAGGCCAGGTACCATGGCTCATGCCTATAATCCTAGCATGAGCCCATTCTGGGAGACCAAGAAGAGGATCACTAGAGCTCAGAAGTTTTAGACCAGACTGATCAAGAGTGAGAATTATTTTCAAGGGAAATTTAAATAGCACATTTTACTATGTGAAAATAAAAGTGAAATATATAAAAAATAGTGGAACACAGTTAAAACACTACTGAGAGGGAAATTTATAGTACTAAAATTCATATATTCAAAAAGAAACAAGTCTCAAATCAGTTGTCTAAGTTCCAATCTCAAAAATCTAGGAAAACAAAACAAAGTAAGTCCAATGAGAGAAAAAGGAAGAAGACAATAAGATCAGAAATCAGTGAAATTGCAAGTAGAAAAAACAATAGAGAAAAATCAAAAACATGAAACAAAAAATTGGTTTTTTGAAAAGATTGATAAAATTGAACAAATTTCAGCCAGACTATAATGATAAAAAGAGAAGACATAACTTACTTCTGTCAGGATAAAATATGAGCTATCACCAGAGACCTTGCATACACCAAAAGGCAGATAAGAAAATACTAATAATAACTCTATGTAGCCAAATTTATCAATTTAGAATAGAATACTTCCTTAAAAGACAAAAACTATCACAATGTACCCAATATAGAATAGAAAATTATAAATGTTCTAACACTATTAAAAATGCCTATATGGAATTTATAAGTAACTACTTCCCCCAATATAAACCTTCAGGCTTAGATAGTTTCACTGGAAAATTCTAAAAATTCTGAAGAAAAATAGCATCAATTTTATACTGTCTCTTTCAGCATATAGAACAGGACATGCATTGTAACTCATTCCATAAACACAGTATTATCATCTTACCATCACAAGATAATGATAATACAGAAAAAAGCTACAGACTAAACTTCTTTATGAAATACAGATGCAAAAAATTGTAACAGAGTATTAGCAAATAGAATTCATCAATATATAAAGCAGTTACACATCATGATTAAGTGGAATATATCCTAGTGATGGAAGACTAGTTCAAATTTTATAATCACATTAACAAGATAAAGAAAACACCAATACTCATGATCATATCAATTGATGCAGAAAAAAAAAATTGACAAAGGTTTTACCCTTTTATGAGTAAAGAAAATCCCTTAGTAATAGAAATAAAGGAGAACTTCCTAAACTTTAGATTGTCTACAAAAATATTATGGCTAACTTTATGTTGAATGTGAAAGACTGCTTTCCTCCAATGACTGAGAACAGGCAGGGATATTCACTCTCCCCATTCAACACAGTACCCAACACAATACTTAAGTTCTAGCTTAAGTATTGGTAAGGAAAAGAAAACAAATAGTCATACACACAGAAACAAAGAAAACTGTCCCTACTTGCAGATGACCTGATGAATTACATAAAAAATACTGAAAAATCTCTAATAAACCCAGACTCCCCAAACTAATAAGTTCAGTAAGTTTTCAGGATATAAAATAAATATACAAAAATAAATTATTTTTGCTAGAAATAAACAGATGGACACTGAAAAAGACAAGAGTACTTACAATAAGTTAAAAAGGCCAAAATAATTAAGTGTAGGCTCAGCGCCTGTAGCTCAGCAGCTACATACACCAGAGATGGCAGCTTTGAACCCAGCTTGGGCCTGCCAAACAACAATGACAACTACAACCAAAAAATAGCCAGGCATTGTGGTGGGTGCCTGTATTCCCAGCTACTTGGGAGGATGAAGCAAGAGAATCACTCAATCCCAAGAGTTTGAGATTGCTGTGAGCTGTGAGCTGTGACTCCATGGCACTCTACCAAGGACGAAATAATGAGGCTGTCTCAAAATAATAATAATAATAAAGTGTAAATATAATAAGACAAGTTCAGGTTTTGTATGTTAAAACTGCAAAACACTGATAGTAAATTAAAGAAGATCTAAATTAGTATAGAAACATACTCTGTTCATGGATTGGAAAAATCTACATTTTCCATGAAATGTAAGCAAGATTTTTTAAATGTAGATAAGATTTTCCTGATATGTTAAGGATAAGGAATTAGAATACCTAAATTATGAAAAGTAGAATAATATGGGACAAATAATTGTAAATAATTTCAAAACTTATATGGTTACATCCATCAAAACTGGGTTGTGTTGGCAGAGGGATACACACATAAATAAATGCAATGGAATAAAGAACCCCCACAATAGCCCCTCAGAAGTACAACCAACTTATTTTTGGTATAGTTTCAAAGGCAATTTAATTGAAGAGGGATAGTCTTTCAAGAAATGGGGCTAGACCAGTTGGATATCCATAGGCAAAAAATGAATTTCTACCTAAGTCTCACACATTATACAAAACTAATTCAAAACAGACAATAGACATAAATGTAAATTGTAAAACTATCAAAGTATGCATAGAAATATGTCTTTGGATTTATGCTTAGTTAAAGAGATCTTAGATATGACAATAAAAGAATAATTTATAAAATAAAAAAAGTAAATTTCACTTTATCATAATTAAAAGATCTTCTCTGCAAGATCTTAAGAGGAAAAGATCTTCTCTGCAAGATCTTAAGAGGATAAAAAACAAACTATAGATTGGGAGAAAATATTTGCAAAACATCTATTTAACAATGGACTTATAACTAGCATATATTTTAAAGTCAGAAACTAGGCAGAAGGCATGGACAGATATTTCAAGAACAAGGACCTACAGATGGCAAATAAGAATATTTTAAAGTAATCAATGTCACTAGCTATTAGGAAAATGCAAATTAAGATGGTATTACATACGTAGTAGAACTGCTAAAAAAAAAAAAAAAAAAGCAATACCAGCAACTGCTGGTGAGGATGCAGAAAAAGTAGGTCTCTCATTTACATTGTAGAAATATAAAATGAGACCACCATTCCATAAAATAATCGAGTAATTTCTTTAAAAAATTAAGCATACATTTACCATAAAACCCAGTATTATACTTTTGAGCATTTCCCAGATATATTAAAATCTTTGTCCACACAAAACCTGTATATGATTTTTCAGACCAGTTCACTTGTAATATCAAAACTGTTAAAAACAAAGTTTTCCCTCAGTAGGTGAATGATTCGATTATGATATGTCTTACAATGAGGTGAGGCTCTGCAATAAATATACATACATCCTTGACAAATTTCAAGGGCATTATGCTGAGTAAAATGAGTCGATTCCAAGTGGTCATTTACTATGTTATTTGATCTGTATAAAACTCTGCAAATGGAAACATCATAGATATGCAAAACAAATTAGTGGTTGCCAGGGTTTAGAAATGGTTAGAAGGAGACTTTGGATGTACCTACGAAGAGATAGCACAAGGAAGACCTTTGTGTGGATGGAATATTTCAGCATCTCAATTTTGGAAGAGTTACACAAATATATACATATAATAAAATGCTATAGAATAATATACAAACACATATTGTCCAAAGTCAGTTTCCTAGATTGACATAGTACTATAATTATTTAAAATGTAACCACTGGGGGAAACTAAGTGAAAGGCACATGGGATCTCTCTATACTGATTTGCAAATTCCCATAATTTATAATTACCTAAAATTATTTTTTCTAAAAAACAACCATTAATATGTAAGATAGCTTCGAAATGTCCTGAAAAATGTTCTATAACACATATATAACTTTCTAATAGGCATATGTTTATTTTCTGAAGGAAAGAAGAAAGGAGAACACCAAATTTTTTTTTAAAGTCATAGTGGTAGTTTCACAAATTTGATTTAATTTGCAAATCCTATACACTCCGTGAGTACCAAGCACAACAAATATAAAGAAAATTATGATAAGGCACATTACAATTAAATTGCTTATAACCAGTGACAAATATAAAACCTTAAAACAATGACAGGAAAAAAAAAAAGAACAAAAATGAGGACTGGAACAAATTTTTGACAGGAAAATATGCCTGTGAGTAGACAATTAAGCAATATCTCTAAAGTACTGAGGAGAAAAATATGGCAACCAAGAATTTTATGCCCGTTGAAAATACTTCAAAATAAAGGTAAAATACTTTTCCAGAAATATAAAAGCTATCATATACTTAACCATCTTTTAAAGTTAGACTCTTAATTAACAGGTAGATGAATTAAAATCCAATCATATGTCTAAGTCTTTAGTATTACAATTTTTGGAAAGTTGTTTGATCACAACTTATTTTCATATCTTCAAGCAAATCAAGGTAGATCATATGTTGGCCACAAAACAAGTCTCAGCAAATTTGGATAAATTGAAATCTGACCACAATGTTAAAAAAAAAAAAAAAATCAGTTCAATAGATTCTTGTATCTATACAAAGTCATGAATATTAAACAATGTGCTGCTAAAAGATGCTTGAGTCAATAGTGAAGTTAAGGTGGAAATTACAACATTTTTCAAATCAAATGACAAAGAGGACACAATCTTTCAAAACTATGTCAAATAAAAAAAGAGCAAGTCTTAGTTTTAACTATTTACATTGAAAATACAGAAAGATTTCAAATTAGTAAACTAATGTCTTACTTTAAGGAACTAAAAAAAAGAGAGAGAGAGAAAACAAATCAAAGCCAAATATAGCAGAAGAATAGAAATAACAAAGTTTGGAGCCAAAGTAAATGAAGTAGACACCAAAAAATAAAGTAAATAAATAAAAAGTATCAACAAAACAAAAAGTTGATTTTTTGAAAAACATAAACAAAAGCAATAGGCTAGGCCACTAGGTAGACTACCTGGAAGTAGAAGAGAAAACACATAAATTAGCTCAATTACAAACAAAAAGATAACATTACACATATCTCAGAAATATAAAATATCATCTATGACTACTATGAAAAGCTCCATATACAAACAGGAAAACCAAGAGGAAGTAGACAAACTTTTTGGAAACACAAACTTTCTAAGCCTGACTCAGGATGAAATAGAAATCTTTAACACACTAATAAAACATAGTGAGATTGAAACAGTAATAAAGTATGTACCAAAAAACAAAACAAAACAAAACAAAAGCTCTGGGTGACATTATCATCTGAATTTTACCCGTCCTAAAAAGACCTGGTAGCTACCTGTATGAAAAAAAAAAAAAAAAGGAAAAAAGAAAACTACTGGTTAATATCCCTTGTGAATCAACGCAAACATCCTTAAAATCCTCAATAAATCAATGTGATTCACCTAACAAATAAAACATGGTCCCTACAATCATCTCAACAAATGCAGGAAAAGCATTCATTAAAATCCAGCACCCTTTTATGATAAAATCTCTCCACAAACTAGGCATGCAATGAACACACTTCAAAATTATACAAGTCATGTATAACAAACACACAGCCAATATCATAAAGAATGGGGAAAATTTGAAAGCACCCCTCCACCCCCAATAACTGGAACAAGAAAAGGTTGCCCACTGTCACCATTTCTATTCAACATAGTACTGGAAGTCCTCGCCAGAGCAATCAGGCAAAAGAAAGAAATAAAGAACATTCAAATCAGGAAACAGGAGGTCAAACTATTCCTGTTTGTTGACAATACAATTTTGTATCTAGGAAACCCTAAAAACTCCACCAAAAAGACTACTAAAATTGATAAATAAATTCATCAAAATCTCAGGTTACAAAATTAATGTCCACAAATCAGTAGCACCTCTATATATTTTTTTACAATTGAATTAATCAAATCTTTATTTAATTTATAATTTCTTCATAGTCAAAGAATAAGGCAAACAGTGTTTCTTACAGTCTTTGAAATATTGTTTAGGTGAGGCAGATGTAAGGCTTTTATATCAAGCTGAGAGTCAAATCAAGAGCTCAATACCAGTTACAACAGCTGAAATTAAAGTAAAATACCTAGAAATACACTTAACTAAGGGAGTGAAAGATCTCAGGAAGAAGAACTATGAAAAATTGATCAAAGAAGTTATATATGACACAAACAAATAAAACAATAATCCATGTTCATGGATTGGAAGAATCAATAATATTAAAATATTTATACTTCCCAAAATGATTTACACATTTCATTCTTCAAAATATCAAATCGTTTTTCACACATTTATAGAAAATAATCCCAAATTTTATATGGAATCAAAAAAAGAGCCCAAATAGCCAAAGCAATATTAATCAAAAAGAACAAATTTAGAGGTATCACATCTGACTTCCGGTTATTCTGCAAGGCTATAGTAACCAAAATAGCCTACCACTGGCATAACACTAGAAACATAGATCAATGGGACAGAATAGAGAACCCAGAAATCAAACCATATAGCTATGACCAACTGATTTTTGACCAGACAAAACATGCTGGAGAAAGGAAATGCTACTCAATAATTTGTGCTGGAAAAAATTGGATAGTCCCAAGCAGAAGAATAATATAGGGGTACTCTTAACCAAGGAGGTTATCTATCTCTTGCCAAATACAAAATATAGCACAAGATGGATTAAAGACTGAAATGTAACTTCTGAAACAATAAAAATTCTAGAAGAAATGTAGGAGAAACTCTTCTAGACATCAATCCAGGCAAAAAAATTGGGACTAAGACCCCAATAGCAAATATAGAAACTACAGGTATAAATAAATTGGACTTAATTAAAATGTTCTACACAGAAAGGGAAATAATCAATATAGTCCCAAGAAAACCCAGAAAATATTAACAAACTATACATCTGACAACAAGATGTAGAATCTATAAAGAACTGAAATGAGCAGTAGAGAAACAGCCCCATAAAAAGTAGGCAAAAGACTTAAAAAGAAAAATTTCAAAAGAACTTAGACAAATGGTTGATGAAAATATGACAACATTCTCAAAATTACTAACCATCAATGAAATTCAAATAAAACCATAGTGAGATATCATTTTATCTCTGTCAAAATGGCCATTATTTAAAAAATCAAACAATAATAGTTGATGAAGTGGATGCAATAAAAAAGAAAAGTTTTGTACTGTTGTTGGGTCTTTAAATTAGTACAGCTTCTATGGAAAACAGGATGGAGATTCCACAAAGACTAAAACTAGACTTAACTATTTGAATCAGCAATCCCACTCTTGGATATAGGAGAAAAAGTCACTATATCAGAAAGACACTCATGCCCAAATGTTTATTGTAGCATAATTTGCAATTGCATAGGTATAGGATCAACCTACATACTCATCAGATGAATAAGGAAAATATAATATGTGCATACATACGCATGTGCATGCACACACACGTCAGGGAGTACTACTTATCCATAAAATGAATGACATAATGTCTTTTGCAGCAACTGGAATGGAACTGAAGACCATTATCTTAAGTGAAGTATCTCATGATTAAAAAAACAAGCATCACATGTTCTCAC
This sequence comes from Loris lydekkerianus, assembly GCA_963574355.1. Taxonomy (NCBI): domain Eukaryota; kingdom Metazoa; phylum Chordata; class Mammalia; order Primates; family Lorisidae; genus Loris; species Loris lydekkerianus. The sequence continues at coordinate 20,880 of CAUYPK010129875.1, forward strand.
ATAACAAAGTGATATAAAAGAAATTGGAAACTAAGAAGGGGGAGGGAGGCCAGGAATAGAGGAATACATTCTTACCTGTTGGGTACAATGCATACTGCCCTGACGATGGGCACACTAAAACCCCTGACTTGAGAACTGTTAAAAAAGGATTAAGACTAAAAATGCATGTTCACAGAGCAAGGATGTCATTTATATAACAAACTCCAGGAAAATGACTAATCTATTAGAGTTAGGAAAATTATCATAAATATTACTGTGATTATCTAAAAGCTAAAAAATCTTGTCATGAATGCTAAAACAGCTTTTTGAATATTTTTTACTGTACTGTAGGTCTAGCTATTGCAGGTTCACCAACATTTACAGTCGTGGTCTTCCTAACTAACCCTATCAATTTCTAACACTTTTGATCTTTGGGTTTAAGAAGCATAAGGATGTATCTTTAGTAAATATTTTCAAAATTGTGTACCTTAATTGAGCAGATTGAGTGTAGGAAGGCTATGCAGAGTCCATTCTCTGTCTACCCAAAGTAATTTTCAGCCACACATATACACACAGGGGTTTATATTCCATACTGGGTAAACTACTTTCACAGTTACTAAACTGTCTCAGTGCTGAAATAATGATTATTCAAGTTTGGGAGAATGAGCAGTTCAGGTTTCCAGGATTTTCAGCTCACTCTTCTTTGAAAGCTGTTGAGCACTATTTAAAAGAAATTATGTTTTTATAAATACGTAGTTTTGCGTTTATGTTTTTTCTCATTTTATTCTCTGTGAACTAATAGGAAGCAATGTAAGTTGTAGAAGTGGGATCATTATTTTGGCAAAATGTTTCATTTCTTAAATTAGTTTATTAATTAACATTGATAATGTTAGCTTTAAGAAAAAAACTATGCTAAAACAAAACAAACAAACAAACAAAAATCAAAACTATTAACAGTTACCCAGAGTTTATAGGTCTATAGCAACTTGAAATAAATTAGTAGAGGCAAACTTTTATTCAGCAGAAATTCTTCTGTGCTATATTTTTCCCTTCAAACAATCTTTTTTAAGCAAGTGTCACAATTATTATCTTTTAATTAATTTGGTATTCCATACAGAGAGGCCCTGAATGAAAACTAGTAGCTGTTTTTGCCATGGCGCCCAGAAGGATGCCTTTGTTTTGCCAAAAAATGTTCTGTCTCTAATGTGAAGCCTGTTGACAAACTGTTGTTTATATGTTGTCAATGTGATGCCAAGTCAATTGTTTCACTACGGGAATCCTGGCTTAGCCCAGAGGCTGTCTAAGCCTTTGTAGACATGCAGATACTTTTAGGAAGGAAATTAAAGGTAAAAACCTTATTTTACCTTTGCTTGGCTCTTTATTTAACTAAAGTTTAATGAAGATATGAAAATGATGATCAAACAACTTTGCAAAAACTATAATTCTAAAGACTTAGACATATGGTTGGCTTTTAATTCCTCTAGCTGTTAATTAAGAGGTTAACTATACAAGATGGTTAGGTATGTATTAGCTTGTAAATTTTATCTTTTTTCCTTGTCATTCAAAATTAGTAAAGTAGGGGATTTATAGGTCTTGTTTACCCTCTAAATCAATGATTGTCAACTGGAGATAATTTTTCCTTTCAGAGGATATTTGGCAATATCAGGAGACACGTTATTTGTCGGATCTGGGGCAGGGGTTACGGCATGTAGTAGACAGAGACTAGGGCCATGGTTTAACATCTTACGGTGTACAATACAGCCACCTATAAAAAGGAATTGTCTAGCTCCAAATGTCAAAAGCACTAAGGTTAAGAAACTCCAGTCTATATTAAATGGTGATGATGTATAGACAGTAGCATTAAAAACCTATAAAAACTCAGAAATGTTTAGAAAAAAATACGTAATTATTGTTACCAGAAATTTGTGGGGGCTCTAAAGGAATGGGAATATATTCTATAACTTCTAGAAGAAAAACAAAAAGAAGGAAGAATAAGAAAAATATTGTCCATTCACTAAATGAAATAAAAGGAAGGGTTTAGAAGGCAAGCAGCAAAGAAAAAGCAGTCTTAACAAAGAACAAGAATGCCAAGAATTATCAGTCTGGAAATAATCTTTTATATACCACTAATCAAAATATATAAAAAGAATCTGACTAGAACAACAAGAGTGAAAGATAGGATGCCCCCGCCCCACAGGTAGAAAACTAAAGAAAATGACACAGAAAGATTAAAAATATAAAGATAGCAAACTCTGCCCCAAACAATGGTATTGTAGTAAAATTAATATCAGATAATACAATATTTTAAGACAAAAGAAGAAACATTATAAATCACTAAAAGTAACAGTCCCCCAAGAAGATATAAAAAATAAGAATCTATATAACAGTATCGCTAATCAAATAATATAAAAACATATAAAACAAACAATGACAAAATTACTAGACAAAACCACAAGTGTAGCAGATTGAATATTCTGCCAAAAGGGGTAGGTCAATTTGTCTGAGCCCAAGAGGATACACAACATGAAAAGGCCCTACTATGAAACCAATATATAAGCACCTGCATTTCCATATGAAAGCTCTAATGCAACTACAAACCAAAATGAAGGAGAAAAAGGAGGGGGAGGGGTGGGGGAAGAATAGATGGATGGAGAGAAATTGGTGGGACCACACTTATTGTGCATTTTACAAGGGTACATGTTAAATCTACTAACACAATAAGAAAATGCAACGAAGGCTATGTTAACCAGTTTGGTGAAAGTTTTTCAAATTGTATGTAAAACCAGCACATTGTACCCCATAATTGCATTAATGCACACAGCTATGATTTAATTTTAAAAAGAAAAGAAGAATGCACTTTAATGTGAACTAGGGACTATGGATGGTGATGATGTGTCAATGAAGGCTCAATCATTGTAACAAACATTGTAACAAACATATCAGTTTGGGAGGGTCTTGGTAATGGGGAGACTGCATGTGAAGAGAGAAAAGAGAAATCTCTGTACCTTCTGCTCCACATTTCTGCTCTAAAAAATAAACTCTATTAAAAATATATATCAAATTCCAAATCAGAAGGGATATAGATGACTAGGATATAAAATTGCTTGATATTTATGATTTATCACAGATGTTAATGGCTTCAGTATACACAGTTCAGTATGGAGTTCTGAAAAGGAACTTCATAGAAAGTGCTACATACCTCATTGTTGAATATCACTATAGTCATCTTTGAAGTACTCCCCTTGGGAAGCTATGCACCAATGTAGGTGCCTAGTCCACACTTCAAAGCAATTTTGGAGCTCTTTTCTGAAAGTTGCATCAGAACTGTAGTCTTATTGCCCTTGATGCCTTGAATGTCATCAAAATACCGTCCTTTCAATAGTTTCCTTATTTGGGGGTAAAGAAAAAAATCACTGAGAACCAGGTCAGGTGAGTAGGGAGGGTGTTCTAATACAATTATGTGTTTACTGATTAAAAGCTCCCTCAGACTGTGTGAGCTGCTTGCTTTTGTTAATTGATGAGCAACACACTTTGGTACCATGTTTGCCCACACCTTTCTCTTGCCAAGATTTTTACTTAAGATTTTACTGATCCTCTATTGATGTTTATATTGTCTACTATACTTCTCACAGTCAGCCAGTGATTTTCATGCACAATTAAATGAATGTTTGTAATGTTTTCATCAGTTTTGCTCATTAATGGCTTCCCTGACCTCTCTTCATTAGTGATGCTTTCTCTCCCTTCATAAAAATTGGTTTAACAAATTTTTACATCACAGTTTCCTCCATGTCATTATCCCCATACATTTGTACTAACATGTATCTCATCTCACTTCCACTCTTGCCAGGTTTAACAAGAAATTTAATGTTCATTCATTGCTCTAATTCAAGCTCAAACATTCTCTCAAAACACACAAAGATACATAACAGCACTCAGTAAGACACTGCTACACATTGACTGGAACACAGCTGTGAGGTACTGATATACCAAGGTTGTGAAACTTTATGGAGTCATTGGTAGAATGCTGCCAATGTAAGTTCATAATAGCAAGTTCACAAACTAAATTGTTGACTTGTAAATTGGTGTGTTAATCATGTTATATATCTCAGGATCTCTTACCAGCTGTTCTATCTGAAATTCACACCCAATGGTGGTTATAAAGCATTTAATCTAAAATCCACATTCCAGAAGTGGCTACTAAAAGTGATTCTTTTACTCCCATCAACATCAGAGGCTTTACTAATTATCACAATGAATGTTCATTGAAGTTTTCATTGACGAAAGATTTGTTTTGCTAATTAGCATTATGAAAGTTATAAATGAGGTGTCATTGATGAAATTAGTGGCAACTGGCATAGGTGGATAGGCTAGAATTTTGTAAACATGGTATCCTTCTCATATATGAGCAGGATATGGAAGTATAGCCAGCATGATAGCCCATTCTCTTAGGGAAGTCACCCTAGTTTAGCTTACTCTGCAGTGAATATAGTTAGCTAAACTCTACCATGGTATGTTGTCACATCTGCTCAGGTGAAACTGTCATGTAAGCTATTTTTGGAACACCAAAAATAGGAGAACTGCAAGATCAAGATAATTTACAGAATAGCTGAGATACAGACATGATTGGCAATAATCATCCATATGCACAAAATAATTTAACTGGAGTCACCAAGGCCTGTGGAATGAGCCTAGGTGTAGTGTATGGCCAAATATTCAAAATTTACAAAAATACTTAAGTTGTATTTATTTATTCTGGACTCACAGCAATTAGTGAGTGTATACTTTCTTTGTAACTCCACATAAAATATATGTGAAAGGGCAGTGACCACCTACTAGGTAAAAATGTTAGATCTTTCTGCTGTCCCTTGGTCTCCCAGATCTCCAGATCAAGAAAGGGTACAGGTACCAAGTCTAGCCAGTGACAGAGGGATCACAGGCACAAAGTAGTCGCATATACTGACATTTATTGCAAAGAGAAATTAATTCTCGTTTTTAATTCTTAGTGGAAGCAACCCAAACATCCATTAGCCCATGGGAGAATTAACAAATTGTGGTATATGTTTACCATGGAGTAATATTCAGCCTTAAAAAAAGACAGAGACTTTACATCTTTTATGTTTACCTAGATGGAGTTGAAACACATTCTTTTTGGTAAAGTATATTACAAAGGAAACAAAAAATATATCCAAAGTACTTAATACTAACATGAAACCATTATACACATAATTACATACTCAAATAAATGATAAAACACAAATATAGTCAGCAAGGAGGAGGGAGAGGAGGGTAGGAGGCTAAAGGAGAGGGGAAGGACAATTGGCAGGAGGAGGGAGGACATTTGGAAGGATCTCACCTAATGTGCACAGTGCTGGGATTTTCATCCTCTGGGTGAAGGGCCTCTTTTGCAACTTGAAGTTTATCTTGGAAGTAAGAACAATGTAACCTAAAAATATACACCTTCATATTAATTTTAAATTAAAAAATAAAAGTTCAAAAGTTAAAAGAAGAAAGAAAAATGTGTCTCAGAGGGAGACATGTCATGACAGTGAACCCCAGGTCAGTTATAAGTCATTAGAAGTTTGTTATTGTGTATGTTTTTACCAGGTAATGATTCCTAGCCATATTTTGGTTCCTATCTGTAACTTGACTCTTGCGGTCTGCCCTTAGCCACTTCCTTGCCACATGTATACCCTCTAGTGGATGTAATAACAAAATAATTCAGCAAATTGATTACTTATAGGGAAAATTTTTATACTGAAATGCAATTTCAAAACAAATCAACAAGAAAAATATATCAAATAAAAACCTCCAGTGGTTACAAATAGCTCTTATTTAAGAAGAAAATAACAATGGAAATGACATAATATTTACAATGAATGGTAAAAATGTCTGTATATCAAAATCTGCAGCTTAAGTGGTAGTTATAGAAAAATTTTATGTATATATAGTAAAAGTATTAAAATGTGTTGAAGGGCACTTGGATTGTTTCCACATCTTTGTGATTCTGAACTGCTATAAACATTTAAGTGCAAATGAACTTGTGGCAAAATGTTTTTGTTTTTTTTTTTCTTTTTGCATACATGGCTAGTAATGGGATTGTAGGGTAAAATGGTAGGTCTACTTTTATTTCCTTTTGGATACTATTATTGAGCCATAAAAAAGATGAAGATTTTACATATTTTGTAACAACCTGGATGAACTTGGAGAATATTCTCCTAAGTGAATCAGCATTACAGAAATGAAAAGACAACCACAACATGCACTCAATACTAAATCGAAACTAGTAGATTAACAATTACAGGAGAGAAAAATTTGGTGGGCTTCAAGTACAGGGAAGGGAGTAAGGGGTTTAGTGGGCTCCTACTTGATATGTATATTGCAGATATATGTGGCACACTAGTTGGATGAAGGAAACAGCTATTACTCAGACTTTAACCTTACAAACTATTAACTCAGACTTTAACCTTACGAACTATTATGTACTCTTATATTAATCTGAAATTTAAAAAGTATGAACTAGGTTGAGGCAAGATGGCAGATGAGAAAGATAGTTCAGCTGAGCAGTCCTATAATGAGAAGGGGGAAAGAGAGAACTCAGCCATACCTGGTGCAGGGACTTTAGCCAGAGTCATCTCTCATGGTACACAGCAAGGAGGTAGTGATCTGGATACAGCAGTATGATCCAGAGTGGTGGAAATCTAATAAATTTGGGAAGTGATTACTATCCGCTGCAATAGCTGCCCTCCTCCACAGACAGAGGTCCATGACAGGAGGAAGCCTTTCCAGATTATTAAGTTGTTGGGGGAAGCTGCATGTTGAGTGGCAAGCTTGGAAGAGAGGGTGGACTAGAATAGTATACAGCAATCATATTTGAATACCCATTGGAGTGGATTTACCATAGGTCTGATGACTGGTGAGGCAGCCATACTGAGACGGTTTCAATGGCCAGGAGGCTGCCATTGTGAGAAGATCCTAAGAAGGTCTTAGCAGGGGCTTAAAGTACAGCCATCTTAATTCCACCTGCCAAGATCAGGACTCCACTTTGGGATAGGCTGAGGGACTCCTGGACCCCAAAGGAACTGGAGTAAAGGGATGCTTTGAAACCTGCCCCTATAGGATTCTTGTGAGTGTTAAGATCCCAACCCAAAATCATGCAATCACCAAAGGCAACTAAGTTTGGAATAAGGACCATAGAGGTTCTGGCTATGCTCTCCAGCTACAAACAAACAAACAAACAAACAGAAAACAACAAACACAGCACCACCTTGTGTTCCAGTGACATATTGCAACATAGTGTCATCAACAGCAAAGACTTCTGTTTGAAGCAAAAGAGACAGTGAGAAGGAAAAAGGACATGAACAAGAAGAACACATGAGGAGGAACCAAAAGAAAAATTTGAGCAACGTGAAAAACCAGAACAGAGGAACTCTCCCAATGAACCATGAAGCAGCTGTTGCAGAAGACTCCACTTATAGAGAATTAATGGACTTGACATAAAGGGAATTTAAAATATGGTTGAAAAAGACAATAAAAGCAATGAACAAGAAAATGGAAAGACAGAAGCAAAAGTCAAATGAAAGATAGGTAGAATAAAGAAAGGATATGGCAGAGCTTAAGGAAATGAAGGAGACAACCAGGGAACATAAAGATGTGGTAGAAAGCATAAATAATATGTTAAATAACTGATAATAAAGAACCTCAGAGCTAGAAGATAAAGATTTTGAGTCAGATAGTTAAAATAAAAACAGAAAAGAAAAGAGAAAAAGCAAAACAGGAACTTAGAGAACGACAAGACTCCATGAAGTGTACAAACATATGAATAATAGGGATTCCTGAAGAGAAAGAAGATTGTCCCAAAGGAATGGAAGCCCTACTGGAGACTGTCAAAAATGAAAACTTCCCAAGTTTTACTGAAGAGCCCAACACACGCATTTCAGATGGATATAGAACCCCAGGTCATCTCAAGTCTAACAGAAACCTCTCCAAGACACATTGTAATGAACCTGTTCAAAGTCAAAATGAAAGAAAAAATTCTGCCAGCAGCCGGGAGTATTTGCCCAACTGACCTTCAGAGGCAGAGCCATTAGGATGATAGTTGAGTTTTCAAGTGAAACCTTCCAAGCCAGAAGACCATGATCATCTACCCTCAACATTCCTAAACAAAACAATGCTCAGCCCTGAATTCTGTACTCTGCTAAACTGAGCTTCAAAATTGGTGGAGAAATCAAATCTTTTGAAGATTTACAAGCACTGAGGAAATTCATCACAACAAGACCATCTCTACAGGAAATACCTGTCATCAACACTGACCACCACAATGGACCACCAGCATGGTAAACACCCAGAAGCTAAAGGACATAACTTAGCTTCCACAATGGTGCAATGGATAAAACTACACAACAGATTCCCACAAAATAATATGAATAGAGTTCCACCACACTTATCGATTTTTTCAATAAATATCAGTGGACTGAATTCACCATTGAAGAGGCAAAGGATGTCTGATTGAATAAAAAGCATATTCAGCTATATGCTGTCTCCAGGAGACACACCTAGCCTTGAAGAATTTCAAACAAATGGAAATCAGAAGAAAGGAGGGGGTGCAAACTTATTTTCAGACACGAGTGGATTGAAAACAACTCAAGTTAAGAAAGACAAAGATGCATACTTTATACTGGTCAAAGGAACAATACAACAGGAAGACATTTCAATTTTAAATATTTAAGCACCCAAGTTAAATGTTCCCAGATTTATGAAACAGACCTTGATGGATATAAGCAATGTTATATTCCACAGAACCATAATAGTTAGGAACTTCAACATCCCTCTGACAGAACTGGACAGATCCTCTAAACAGAAACTAAACAGAGATACAAAGGGCTTAAATGTGACCCTAGAACAAATGGGATTAATAAACATACACAGAACAAACCATACAAATGTTAAGGTATATACATTTTCCCCATCAGCTGAGGGTATATTCTCAAAAATCAACCACATCCTAGGATACAAATAAAACCTCAGAAAAATTTAAAAAATAGAAATTATGCCTTGTATCTTCTCAGACCACAAGTCAATAAAGGTGGAACTCAACTCCAACAAAAATGTTCATCCTCCCACAAAGACTTGGAAATTAAACAACCTTATGCTGAATAATAGTTGGGTTCAGAAGAGATAAAAGAGGAAATCATTAAATTCCTCAAACATAACAATAACAAAGGCACATATTACTAAAATCTATGAGATATGGCAAAGGCAGTCTTAAGAGAAAAATTTATTGTATTAGATGCCTACATTAGAAGAACAAAAAGAGAGCACATCAACAAACTCATGAACCATCTCACAGAATTGGAAAAACAAGAACAACCTGATCTCAAAAAAGAAGAAAAAAAATAAATAACCAAAATTAATTTACAGGTTAATGAAATTAAAAAACAAAAGAATTGTTCAGAAAAGTAACAAAACAAAAAATTGATTTTTGGAAAAAAAAAAATTGATAAAACTTTGGCCAGATTTTGTAGAAACAAAAAAGTAAAATCTCTTAATAACATCAATAGCAATGATACAGGGGAAATAACAGCAGATGCCACAGAGAGATAAGAGATCATCTCTGAGTATTACAAGAAACTCTATGCTCAGAAATTTGACAATGTGGAGGAAATGGATCAATCCTGAAACCACACCTTCTCCCTAGACTTAATCAAGAAATAGATCTCTCAAACTGATTTCAAGACCTAAGATTGAAGAAACAATAAAACATCTCCTAACAAAAAAATGCCCTGGTCTAGAAGGCTTCACACCAGAATTCTATCAAAACTTCAAAGAAGAGCTTATACTCATACCAAAGAAATTATTTCAAAAAATTGAGAAGAAAGCAATCTTCTCCAACACATTCTATGAATCAAACATCACCTTGATACCAAAATCAGGAAATGACCAGACAAAAAAGGAGAATTTAAGACCAATTTCACTAATGAACATAAATGCAAAAAGTCTCAATAAGACTCTAGCCAATAGATTACATCCACACATTAAAAAGTCATTCATCACAACCAAGTAGGCTTCATCCCAGGGATGCAAGGCTGCTTTAACATACACAAATCCATAAACAAAATTTACCATATCAACAGAAGCATAAAAAAAAAAAAAGACATATAATCATCTTAATAGATGCTGAAAAAAAGCATTCAATAATATTCAGCACGCTTTTCTAATTAGAACTCTGAATAATAAAGGCATAGGTAGCACATTTCTGAATCTGATTGAAGCCATCTATGACACACCCACAGTTAATATTGTATGGAATGAAGTAAAACTGAAAGCTTTTCCACTTATAACTGAAACCCAAAAAGTTTTTCCTCTATCACCACTAGTATTCAACATAGTGGTGGAAGTTCTAGGCAATACGATCAGGCCAGACAAGGAAATAAAAAGCATCTGAATGTGTGCAGAAGAGGCCAAACTCCATTCTTTGCCAATAATATGATCTTATGCTTAGATAGCCCCAAAAACTCAACCCCAAGACTGCAAGAAATAATAAAAAATACAGCAATGTGTCAGGATATCAAATCAATGTTCAAAACACAGTAGCCTTTGTATATGCTGATAACAGCTGAGATGAGATGCTAATCAAGGAAACAATTCCCTTCACAGTAGCAAAAACAAAAAAACAAAAAAACATGAAATACCTAATAATATATGTAACAAAAGAGGTGAAGGACCTCCACAAAGAAAATTATGAAAACCTAATAAAAGAAATAGTAGAAGATAGTAACAAAGGGAAGAATATGTCATACTTATGGCTGGGGAGAATCAACATTGTGAAAATATCTATACTTCCCAAAACCACTCACAGGTTCAATGCAATCCCCATTAAAATACCATCATCATACTTTTTTCACCGAAGCAAACAAAACAAACAGAAAACCTTCAGAATGGGAAAAGATATTTGCATATTATGAATCAGACAAAAGTTTGATAAGTAGGATCTATAGAGAACTCAAATTAATCAGCAAAAAAAGACCAATAATACCACTGAGCAATAGAAATGAATAGAATCTTTTCTAAGAAAGATAGATGATTGGCTAACAAATATGAAAAATGCTCACCATCCCTAATCATCAGAGAAATGCAAATCAAAACTACCCTGAGATATCATCTAAACCCCGTGAGAATAGCCCACATCACAAAGTCTCAAAGCTGCAGATGCTGGTGTGAATGTGGAGAGAAAGGAACACTTTCCCACTGCTCGTGGGACTGCAATCTAATACAACCTTTTTTGGAAGGAAGTATGGAGAATCCTCAAAGAACTCAAATTAGATCTCCCATTTGATCCTGCAATCCTATTATAAGGCATCTATTCAGAAGGAAAAAAAAAATTCTTTTATCATAAGGACATTTGCACTAGACTGTTTATTGTAGTTCAATTTACAATTGCCAAATTGTGGAAACAACCTAAACACCAACCCAGAAATAGATTAACAAGCTGTGATATATGTATACCATGGAATACTATTCAGACAGTAAAAAGATGGAGACTTTACATCTTTTGTATTAACCTAGATGGAGATGGAATACATTCTTCTTCATAAAGCATTACAAGAATGGAGAAGAAAGAATCTAGTGTGCTCTATTCCAATATTAAGGCAGTTGATGAGCTAATACAAGAGGGGTTTATGGGAAATGAGCAAGTGGGGAAAGGGGAGGGGAGGTCATGGTGTATGGCACACTTCTTGGAGATGGGACACAATTATAAAAGGAACTTTATCTAACAAATGCAATCAGTGTAACCTAATTCTTTGCACCCTTCATGAATCCCAAACAATAAAAAAAAAAAAAATTAAAAACAAAAGTGTAGATTCAGATCAAATTTATAATAGTTCAAATTTCAGAGAAGATGGAAGAAAAATAGAATTATTTGGAAGCTTCATCTTTACCTGGAATATATTATTCCTTAAAAAAACAGAGCAAAGGAGAGAACAAGTATATTTTTGTAAATTATCTACTGTTTAGTTCGGATAGGATATTATTTGTTGCTTCTGCATTTTTCTTCATTTGAAACTATCCAAACAGTATAATGTAATAAAGTTTTATTTAAAGGTATGTCAATTTTACCTAGACATTTTTCTTTACCAGAAGACATCTGAATTATGCATTGAACTTTTCCTTAAAAAAGCATTACAAATTAAGGTAATATTGGATTTTATGATCCAATATGGATCCTTCAAAATATGGATCCTCCAAAATGCTTTCTCTCCCCAAATAAGGCTTATTTGCATTAGAAATTTGTAGCACTGTTTTGTTTGTTGAGCTAAGGCTCTGGACACTTACATTGGATGGTTTTATTAGAAAATTGTTCTTATAAAATTAGCTTTTTTCTATATTTCTCAACTAGAAATCCACTAAAAATTCTACTTTTACTGTTTATCAAGTAAATATCAATAATTCAGATAAGAAATGACCAGAATGGAAATGAATGCATTATATTCCTAACATCTTCATTATAATACTTGACTGATAGAAACAACTTATGTAGCATTTTTTTTTTCATCATGAGTGTATTCATTCATAAATAGATAAGATAAAATTATATTTTCATTATGGTCTTAAACATTTCTCATAAAAGTTCTTCATGTTCAGATATTGTCCATATGTTCCATATTCAGCATTTCCTCTTCAACATTTGTAAGATGTTTTAAATAGTAATAAAAAATAATGCTAGCTAATATTTTTGATGTTTACTATATTCCAGGTCATGTTCTAAGTTCATTTAATTAAATAATTTATCCTTTGAAACACCATAAAATGGTTAGGTGATTTGTGTTTGTGTGTATGCTAAATATACAACTTCAGTCAGGGTATGTAACCTTATTTCTATACACATTCTCAGACTTTTCATATGTCTTGCCCTCAGAGATACAGGCCACTGGCTGGGAATTGTTGCTTTAAAAGTTAAATTGTCAGGTTATAATTGGGCTATAGCTTTTATATGAAAGTTTCATAGTAGGGCTGAGTATATTGGATACTTTTTCTTCCATTCTTGAGATACTTTGCTAAGAAGAATATGTTCCAGCTCCATCCATGTGAACATGAAAGAGGTAAAGTCTCCATCTTTCTTTAAGGCTGCATAATATTCCATTGTGTACATATACCACAACTTATTAATCCATTTGTGGGTCGATGGGCACTTGGGCTTTTTCCATGATTTAGCAATTATGAATTGGGCTGCAATAAACATTCTGGTACAAATATCTTTGTTATAATGTGATTTTTGGTCTTCTGGATATATACCTAGTAGAGGAATTGTGGGATCGAATGGCAGGTCTATTTTTAGATCTCTAAGTGTTCTCCAAGTATCTTTCCAAAAGGAACTTATTAGTTTGCATTTCCACCAGCAGTGTAGAAGTGTTCCTTTTTCTCCACATCCACGCCAACATCTCTGGTCTTGGGATTTTGTGATATGGGCTAATCTTACTGGACTTAGATGATATCTCAAAGTAGTTTTGATTTGCATTTCTCTGATGATTAAGGATGCTGAGCATTTTTCATATGTCTGTAGGCTGTGCGCCTGTCTTCTTCAGAGAAGTTTCTCTTCAAGTCCCTTGCCCAGCCTGAGATGAGATCACTTGTTCTTTTCTTGCTAATGCATTTGAGTTCTCTGTGGATTCTGGTTATTAAACCTTTGTTGGAGATATACTTAACCTGCAAATACCGTATATACTCGAGTATAAGCCGAGGTTTTTCTGGCACAAAATTTGTGCCGAAAAACCCGAACTTGGCTTATACTCGGGTCATACAGGTTATTTGATTTGGTGATTGTGATTTAGCTTGATTACCCGTTAAGCTACAGTTTTCTGCACTTTATTTAAAGTTTTAAAGTTGTTGTTGCTAGTTTACAGTTTTTCTTTAGCAATAAATATTGAAAAGCATTTAACCTCCTCATTCCTCAATTATTGTAATTGTTTTGGGTGTATATTTT
>CAUYPK010129876.1:0-51481 GCA_963574355.1 Loris lydekkerianus
TTCCCAAAGGCGAAACCTCGCCAAAAAAAGATCATGGTTACTGTATGGTGGTCAGCGGCTGGTGTGATTCACTATAACTTTCTGCAACCAGGCCAAACCATCACAGCAGAGTCCTGTTGTGAGGAAATCGATGAAATGTACTGAAAATTGTGTCAGCAGCAGCCAGCACTGGTCAACAGAAGAGGTCCGATCCTGCTCCACGAGAATGCTCGGCGGCACGTCTCACAAATCACCATCCGAAAATTAAAGGAATTGAGCATCGAAGTTCTGCCCCACCCACCATATTCCCCAGACCTCTTGCCAACCGACTACCATCCTTTCAAGCACTTCGATAACTTTCTCACGGGTAGAACCTTTGCCATCAGGACCTAGCAAAAATGGCCTTCGTTGACTTCATCGAATCCCAAGCACCCAATTTTTATGCTGATGGAATTAATCGACTTATGTTACATTGGCAAAAGTGCACTTATTTAGCTTAAATGAAATGGCGCTTATTTTGATTAAATTGAATAAATATTCACTGAGATATTACAGTTTAAAGTAGACTCATAAAAACGGACAAAACTTTTGAAATGAAGCACAAATTCAGGAGTAAACTCTAGGTCAGACTGCCTGGGTTAGCAAGTCATTGACGTAGGCAAATTCTTGAGAGAAGAATGTCAACTAATGAATACAGATCAAAGGACAGGGTGGGAAGACCGCCATCGTGCTCTCCCTGGTGATGCCATGGACCTTGACAGCACGGGTCACGGCTGCTCACACAGCCAGAAGACACGGGGGGAACCGTGTAGTGAATTAGTTGGGCTTACATGACCTGACCCGCCGGACAATCCCCACATCACCTAAAATGGAGTCACCCGGCAGCCCCTACAGTAGGCGGGAAGAGTGGTGTCCAGATAAGATTCTTTCCAGAAAATTCAGTCTGAATCGATTCCACCAACTCTCAGTTTCAAGGAAATATAGCAGAGGAACATGCCAAGTGATACCACAAAGGAAGATATAAACAGCAAAATCCAGAATATGGAAATAGTTAATAAATGGCAGAGAGAAAAATACGGGAAACTGTTATCGACAAGAAGAGACCAGACATACTGAGCAGACACGTGCTGGGCGCGTGGACCCTGAATCAAACATGCCAAAGCAGAAGGTGATTAGGGGAGATTGGTCATGGATGGAGGATTAGAAGATGATAGGGGATCATTTAGGAGGTATGACAATAGTACGATGGTCGTACAAAAAGAAAAAGTCCTTATCTGTTACACAGAATTATGAAAGTACTTCCAGGTGAAATGATGTGATATCTAGGATGAAAATACTCCAGAAAGGGCCGGGCAAGGTGGCTCATGCCTGTAATCCTAGCATTCTAGGAGGTGGAAGCAGGTGGATTGCCTGAGCTCAGGAGTTTGAGACCAGTCTGAGCAAGAGCAAGACCCCATCTCTAAAAATAGCCAAGCATTGTGGCAGGTGCCTATAGTCCCAGCTACTTGCGAGACTGTGGCAAGAGGATCACTTGACCCCAAGAGTTTGAGGTTGCAGTGAGCTGTGTTGCCATGGCACTCTACCAAGAGTGACAAAATGAGACTGTCTCAAAACAACAACAATAACTCCAGAAAGCAACAACAAATCTCAAGAAGAAAAATAAAACAAGAGGGCAGCATCTGTGGCTCAGTGGGTAGGGCGCCAGCCCCATATACAAAGGGTGGCAAGTTCAAACCTGGTCCCAGCCAAACTGCAAGAAAAAAATAGCCAGGTATTGTGGCGTGCACCTGTAGTCCCAGCTCCTTGGGAGGCCGAGGCAAGAGAATTGCCTAAGCCCAAGAGCTGGAGGTTGCTGCAAGCTGTGATGCCATGGAACTCTACCGAAGGCAACAAAGTGAGACTCTGTCTCTAAAACAATAAATACATAAATAAATAAATAAATAAATAAATAAATAAATAAATCAAGAATGGCAGAATGTTGATAATTTTTCAAAGTGGGGGACGGACACATGGAGGTTTATTATGCAATTCTCTCTACTTTTATATATGTTTAAAGTTTCCCATAATAAAAGTTTAATAAATTGCTCAGGCTTATATCCTGGTTCTAACATTCTCTTGATTTGTGATTAAGAGAATGTTATTAAACCTTTCTGGGCTTCAGTGACCCCATCTAAAAAGTAAGAATAATGACAGGTCATGGCCTTGTGCCACTCCATGATATCCAGCACACGGTCAGTATTCGATAAACTTTCACCAGCAACTCAGTATTTCTGAAACCACTCAGGGTGTCTGTACAGCGGCAGATCAAGACGAGGCAGCCCTGAAAGCCGTGAGTCAATAAAAGCTCTAAAGGCAAAGGTCTTACCTTATGAGAAGAGCAGCAAATGCAGAAACTGTCAGCATGACTTGATTCTGCTTGAAAACAAGAAGGGGCTCAAGTCACCATCCCGTATCCATTAAAAGATGATGTGTACCATCTACACACGCCGAGTCCCTGGAGTTATGCAACCCTGTGGCCTCAGTCCATGCTCAGAAATGGGCCTGAAGAACATGCTCCTGCAGGTCATCTGCCATTTTTCTCTATAGCACTATCACAGAGACAGGTCTGAGTTTGCAGCACCAATGGTCCTTTCTGGAAAATGGCCACCAGCACACAACCCAGCCAGGTGGCCTCACTCCACCGTGCCTCATCTGGAAGCCTGGGCTAGTCAGAGTGCTGAAGAGGCATTCTACCTTTGGGTGGCCACCACACGGTTTTAGATGACTGTAGCCATCAAGGAGCCTCAGGTGGGCACAACACCATCGCCCTTGCCTGGTCATCGTGAAGATGGAGCAGCTCATATATGAAGCTCTCACTTCAAGGAAGATCTTTGGCACTGGCCGGTTCCTTCTCAGAGATTTGGTTCCCCTCCTCAGACTCTCTTTGCCCTGCCCTTGCTCTGGTAAGAAGCTCCATATTTCATTCCCACCAGCCTGCACTCTGGCTGCCCCCTTCTAGGTCTCACCAATCAAGAAGGTACTCGTGGGAGTCAGTTTCAGACTGAACTCCTTGTTCTACTCTTCCCCCCCTTCTTGCTACTATACTTGACTAGTCTTAAAAAATTTTTAAAAAAGAAGGTACCCCTAGGACCCCAGCACCTCTGTGCGGCCTTTTCCCCGAGCCGTCACACACTGCCACCAGCCAGCAGCCCTCCCACACTCTCTCCCAGACCTAACAAAACACGGGGCCTCTGGCCCTGGCACCTCTCCCCTGAACTTGAAACATGGCAGCTAGCTTTTAAAGGTGCTGCAAACTGGTTGTTTCAACTGTTCACCTCTTAACCTCTGCTCATGATTTAAAATTTCCAGTTGAGGCTCAATCATATCTCAGCCCCTGAAAGGTGCATTTGAAGACGCACATACCGTCTGGAAGGGAATGAGCTTTGCACTTTTTTCCCAAGAATATTCCATTCCCCTTGCAGGAAAGGGAGAGAACAAAATATATGATCTCTGGCTCTCCATCCCATTTCCTAGAGAAAATGGATGCCCCATAAATTACCAGGAAAATAGAGACCCAAAGCCCCATGGCTGCCAACTGTACCAATCAAGGGTGACAGCGAGGGGACCCTGGGCACTGCTGGCCAGTAGGAAGCTGGCTGCCCATTCTCACAGTCTGTCAGGGTTAGGGTGTGCATTCTCTTCTGTTTTTAGAATATTCCAGATGCTTTAGCACCCTTGGTAGTCACCACAAGACCGCTCTTCAGCAGCCACTGCAGCACCGGCTAGGGGTCAACATGAGTCAGGATCTAGGCCATGTGGCCCCAGGAGGAGGACCCCTGCAACACAGAGCAGCCCATGTGACAGGATATGACACCCAAAGTCACACTCACAATTTACACATGATGAGAACAGACTAAGGCAGAGCAAGAGAGGTCCTACCCCACCCTCCCCTGAGCACCCCCTGGATGCTTGGTAGTCCGGAGCTACCTAGATCTTGGTAGTCCTGAGCCCCACGCACATAGGCCAAGTTACCCCAGTAGCCTGGGCTGTGCCCACAACGCAGGAGTTGCCCCTACGGGCTCAGACCTCAGGTAGGATAGACCACAAGGCACCTTCTATCCCCAATCATTGGCCATTAGCACAGCAAGGTCATGGCTCCTCCCCTGGTCATCTGGGCTTGTCACAATAGCAGGAGCACTGTCTCCTAATGCCATCGAGGACCAATGCTCTACACCAAAGGGGCAATGCAGAAGCCCTGCCTGGGCCTTTCTAGAAGTTCCCGTGAAGGCTGAGCCAGCAACACCCAGCCCAGGCAGGAAAATACACAGGGCCTTGCCACCCCTGGAGTGGTCTAAGGACCAGCAGCCTCAGCCCACCCAGGAGCGTATCGAACCTCAGAGTCTCCGTCCCTGCCCCGGATCTGCGCATCCACCTCTGCATTTTACAAAACTGGCAGGTGATTTGTAAGCACATTAATGTTCAAGAAACACTAGTTTATGAGCCAAATTATTCAAGGTAGCAATCAGCTCCGGCTGCGATATCATTGAAGGAGAAGTTGGCTCTATCCTCAAAGCCACTGGGGAACAGGATGTGGGGAGGGGACCCCTGAGAAAGGCTGTGTTTGGTTTGAATCCAGGGAATGTCGCAGCAGCCTAGTCCGCAGACACCGGCTCCTCTGTGTGTCTGTGGCCGATGAGGAGGTGAGAACGCCACAGCACGTGGTCAGGTGGCCACAGATGGCCAGCTATGTGGCACTGCTTGGCTCTAAAGAGACAGGGCCAAAGCGCCCATCTCCACCCCACAAGGGGAAGCTGGAAATTCACTCAGCAAGAACCAGCCAGTCACATTTTTGTACTGCTGTTTCAATGCACTCAATCAAAATATTAATCATTATTGTTATAATATTAGTTTCAGCTATAGTTACTGAAAACTTTATAAGGAGTCTTGGTTCACACAGGAGTCCAACTATCTATCCCCCAAGGAAGGTTCTATGGAGCATCAGAAATTTCCATGTGCTGGGTGGAGGGGAACCAACCTGGAAAGCCCCCAGCAGGATACAACCACAGAGTTCTATAGATTGGACAGCTTAGCACTATGGGGCTTGAGAAGCAGAGACAGCCTGGGTCTAAAGCCTAACTTCTTCCTAAAGAGGCGAGCCAGGCCCAGGGAGGGACCTTGGGGCAGGGCTGGGAGGACAGCTGTCTCCCAGCTGCGGTTCCTGGGCCTGCTGCCCTCCCCACCTCACCCCCAGCCTCTGGTTTGGGACCTCTGGGCTTGCTGATCTTCCTCCAGGAACATCTCAGTGTTCTCTAAGGTCTGCTATGAACATGCTCCCTTAGGTGGAAGTCAGGTTTAATGAGAAGAGTTACATTTCAGAGCACCTGCACAGAAGGGGACATCCAGGAAAGTAAAACCTTTCCCACAAGCTTTTAGACTGGTGGACAAAATGTGGTCTCTCCACTCAGGGGGGTATCATCCAGCCACGAACAGCTGTGTCCTGGCCGTGCTGCTCACAGAGGGGGCCTGGAAAATGCGGTGCGGAGTAAAAGAAGCCACACAGAAGCCACACAGGACCAGCCGTGGCCACTGGTCCCATTTATAAGAAATGCCCAGAACAGGTAGCTCCAGAGACAGAAAGGAGGTGAGGGCCGGGGCTGCAGGAGAGGGGAGGGAGGACTTGCTGCCCCTGGAGAAGGGGCGGAGGGAGGATAAAGATATTTTGGAACTGAATACAGGGGTGATAGCAGATAATGGATACACTGAAAGGCCACTAAAATACACATTTGTTAGTAATTGATTTTTATGTGAATTTCACAACTTTTTAAAAAAGTTTTGGTAGGGGGCGGCCCCAGAGGCCACACACTTAAATGGATAAGAATCTTTTTCTCCTTTGGGTGGAAAAGTGTTCCCTGTTTTGGCACGTAAGGTTCTCAGGACCCTCCCAGGAAAGTCCTGACCACAGGGTACAGACGCACCCAAAGCAGGGCTGGGTCAGTAAGGCCATCGGCTCAACCTCTGGGCTCACTCAGTGTGTGACCCCAGGCAAGACATTTAGCGTCCCCCAGCCTAAGTCTCCCTCCATAGAGCGGGGATCGTAGAGTTAATCCTGCATCCCTCCCTAGGATTGTGAGGAGCAAATGGAACAAGGCTGATGAGAGCTATTCGGGCCCTACTTACAGTGAAGAAATCCATCTTCTGTGAGGCGAGAAAGGAGGAGGGAAGCCCTCGGGGACTGCCAAGGAGGAAGGCAGCTCTGCAGGCAGAAGCCAGTGGTTCAGCTTCCGTCCTCCTGGCAGAACAGTCAAGCCAGCTAGGGGACTCCGATTCAGCCACAAACTCAAAAATGAATCAGTGGGTGCCAATTCTGTGCCAAACCCTCTGTAGATGCTGCAGAAACCCAACAAAATGGACACAAATCTCTGCCCTCATGGAGCACACATCCTGACCCCAGGGACAAGCTTGGGTGGCAGGTGCACTCGTGTGACTGTAGCCATCACTCCACTTCTGCTCGCACCTTATCGGCAGACATTCTGGCAGAGCCACGCTCTGCTGCTGAGCACGTGGACTGCCAGATCCACCACCCTGGAATACCACTCGTGAGACCAGCATTGTCTCCTGTGTCATTTAAAATGCTAGAGATTGTAGCCTTGACAGGAAATGGTTTAGTGGACACCTGGTCAACCCAGGAAGGAGGAGCAGTGGTTAAGAGGCAGATCCACAGACAGGAGGCCTGGGAACAGAGCATAGTGTCCATCCCGGGCCCCCGGCTCGAGGAGGCAGACCACCTGCTGTGCCAGGAAAGCAAGTGGGCCTGCCTAGGAAGTGGGCAGACGGGAGATGGGGGTCATCTCCCCCCAGACCCTCATCCACAGGCTTGGGGCAAGGAGGCCCGGGAAGGCACTGGCCCCCTCTGTAGCACCAGCCCAAGCAGGAGCAGATCACGGGGATGACTGAGCACAAGCAGCAGCTCCTCGGGCCACACACCTAGCCACCTGCAGGGCAAGGTTTTCAGGGCCCTGGGACACAGGACAGGAGCAGGCCGATGCCAGGAGAGGACGGGTCCCAAGGGCGAATCTGAAGACGAGGGCTGTGAAGTACTAGTGCCAGAGCTCAGGGCTGGGGCGGAAAGAGGGGACGGGGCACAGGCCCCATCGGAGGCCCCTGCTGCACAGGTGAAGGGTTGCAAAGGAGAGGAAAGGAAGTGGGCTAAGCCAGAGAGAGAGAACAGGGAGGAAAGGAGGAGAAACAGAAGTGTAGGGAAGCAGCCGTGACACTCAGGGCCCAGGGCAGCCTGTGCTAGCCTAGGGCTCTGTCCTCCCTTCTTCCCCCTCCATCTCCGCCCTTGCTCTAGAGGCATCATTTGCCCCCTGGTGCAGAGACAAGGGGCAACCTCTCAGCTGCAAACAGCTGCCTTATCACTGCCCCTTTGTGTGGGAACAATGGGGCCCCAAGAAGCCCTCCCTGCCAGGGAGAGGAGGTCCCAAGACAAAGACCTCTCTGCTGCCCTTCCTAGTCTGTGTGGAAATGGGAGAGGGGGAAATCCTAGGGTTGTGAAGTCTCAGTGGCTCTGGTGACTCTAGCAGGCCCCAGTTCTCACCTGCATGTTGTAACCTGTACCTGTCAGGTGCTCCTCTTGCTCCACATCTGCCCAGGGGCCCAGGCCCGTGACTGTACCTCCAAGGCAGGGTCCTAGCTGGCGTGCATCACCTCTCATCTGGACTCTGGCCACCGCCTCCCACTGCACACACGTGTGCTCTGGCGCTCACCCGCCTCTCTCCACCTGCGTCCAGCTGGGGCTTCCTAACAATGCACACCTGTGTGGGTCTGCTGCGCCAGCCAGAACTGAGTGCCTCAGGCTAGGAGCTTAAGCTACAGACATTTACTTTCTCCCATTTCTGGAGGCTGGAAGTCCAAGATCACGGTGTCAGCAGGGTTGATCTCTCCCAAGGCCTCTCTCTTGGATGGCAGACAGCTATCTTCTTACGGTGGTCTTTCCTCTGTGTACAGGCCACCCCTAGTTTCTCTCCCTCTTCTTACAGAGCAGTGATGTTCAAACTATTTCATCTCATGGCATACTTGACTCTATAGTTGAACTTCCACGGCACACTTAAATTACATTGACCAAAATGAAGAGTTAAAAAAAGGTTATACTTACTGAGCTTTGAACCTCTTCCAAAAATAATTTAATCAACGATCTTTTAAAGCTTTCCTGGCACAACTAAGATCCTCTCATGGTACAACAGTGTGACTCAGCACACTGGTTGAAAATCACTGTCCTGAGGACACTAGTCCTGCTGGCTTAGGGTCCTACCCTAATGAGCTCATGTAAGCCTAATTACCTCTTTAAGGGCCCTGTCTTCTGACACAATCACACTGGGAGTAGGACTCCAACATGCAGAAGTTTCGGGGACACAATTCAGTTCATAACAGTGCCCCTCTGCATCACTGGTGGCTCATGTCACCTCCCCAAAGCTTCTCTCGGCATGCTCTACAGAGTTCCCACACAGCAGTCCTCATCCCTTAGCCTCCCTACTGGTTTATTTTGCTCAGAACCCATCACAGTTGGACACGATAGCATATACTGACTTCTTTACTGTCTGACCCCCTTGGCTAAAACACAAGCTCATTGGAAACAGAGACCTGTAGCTCATTCAGCACAGAATTCCCTGGAAGAAGGTCTGACACTCAGTAGGTGTCAGTAAGTATTTGTGGAGAGAAGGAGGGAAGGAAGAAAGGAATCTTCTTTGCTCCCTTCCCATAACTCTGAGCTCTACTCGCACTGTTCCCTGGGCCTAGAACACACTTCCCACCCCTCCTTGGCCAGGGCAACTGTAATTTAGTCTCCAGGATTCAGGTCAAGGACTCCAGGTATTTCCTTTGCTCCCCAGAGTGGCCTCAGTACCTGGGCACATCAAATTGGCCATATTGTATTGAAATTCTTTGCTTAGGCGGAACTATTGTCTCTCTTTGGGAACAATGGGGCCCCAAGGAGGGAAACTCCTTGAGAGCAGGGCTGTGTCTTTTCTGTCTCCAGATACCCAGAACCCAGCACAGAGCCTGGATCTTCAAAGCAGCATAAATCTTTTTCTTGATGTGCATTAAACTTAGACGTCATAACTCATCTGCTCTAAACCTTTGTTCTCTGATTCCTTTGTCCAACAAATAATGTTTGAGCATCCCCAGCAGAGTGTCTTATCCTGGGTCAGTAGATTTAGGAGTCTGTGAATCTAGATGGGAAGAATTTACATCTTGGATTTTACTGGCCTCAAACTAATATTCAGCATTTTAATTAATTATGGATATAGGCCCCAAACGACAGTAGTATTAGTAGTTCCCGTGACTTTCACTAGTAGAAAATCTCAGATAGTTTCATGTCATAATATAATACTGGTGGGCATTGTAAAATAGCATTTACTCTTTCCCCACCTTGAAATTATAGTAGTTATTACACATTGAATCTCATTATGTTAAGTGTTTATAAAGGAACATACATATATAATAGCACTTTTTATATTTTGATGAGTGTTTCAATGACATTTTAATATACTTGGTTTCCATTCCAATTCTATGTATTTTACTTTATGCATTTATGCATTAAAAACACAACTGTGAGAAGGACGACTCCATGGACTTCACCAGATGACCACAGGGCTCCCTGACCCCAGAGGCCAGCCTTCCTCTAGGACCTGGTCTACAACCCACATAGAATGGAGTCTCTGCTCCCACAGAACGGCACTGCAGCAGGAAAGAGAGAGAAAACTCATGCACAAATGGATTAATAAAATAATTTCATGGAAGCAGCCCAAGTGCCCATTGACCCGGGAATGGATTTATAAATTGTGGTATGTGTACACCATGGGATATTATGTAGCCTTAAAAAAAGATGGAAGACTGTCTAGACTTTACCTCTTTTATGTTTACATGGATGGAGCTGGAACATATTCTTCTAGTTAAGTATCTCAAGAATGGAAGAAAAAGTATCCAATGTACTCAGCTCTACAATGAAACCAATATATAATCACCCACACTTCCATACGAAAGCTGTAACCCAACTACAGCCCAAGAAGAACAGAGAAGAGAAGAGGGAGGGGAGGGGAGGAGGGAAGAGGGGTGGGGGGAGGGTAATTGGTGGCAGTACACCTACAGTGCATTTCATAAGGGCACAGGTCAAATCGACTAATAAAGTACAAATGTCTTAACACAATAATTAAGAAAATGTGGTAAAGGCTATGCTAACCAGTTTGTTGCAAGTATTTCAAATTGTATATAGAACCAGCACTTTGTGCCCGATAAGTGCATTAATGTACACAACTATGATTTAATAGTAATAATAAGATAATAATTTCACATTGTGACAACTGTGATGACGAGAAGACAACAGGGCAGGGTACAGAGTGACGGCAGCAGGGAAGAGGGGCTGCCTGGATGGCGCCTCTCAGAAAGGCCCCCAGAGAGGGTATTTGAGTAGACGCTTAATTGATCAGGAGGGAGCTACAGCAAGAACTGAGGGAGTGACCCGGGAAGGCTTGATGGCAGGGCAAAGGCCCTGAGGTGGGCCTGAGCTGGGTGTGCTGCTGGTGTCTGCGTCCTGTGGGGATGGAGAGTGAGAAGGGGCTGCTGGGCCAGGGGCTGGGCTTCAGCCCAGTGTAGTGGGAAGCCACTGCGGAATTTTAGCAAGGGAAGTGACACAATTACATGGTGTCACAGCCGAAAGGACCACTTGGCTGCCATGAGGAGGATGGGGACAGGAGCTCAGGAAAAGAGTCATTACAAACAAGAAACCATGGCACCCTGGGCCAGAGTGAGAGGCAGAGAGGGGAGGAGACGTGGCAGGATCTGGATTATACTTTGCAAATGAAGCAGACAGGACTTGTGATGGCCCATGGTGTGGAAGAGGAGAGACAGGGAGGAAGCCAGGCTACTCCCTGGTGTGGGCTGAGCCACTGGGTGGGTGGAGACTCTGCAGTGGGCAAGTGGTGGGTGAAAATCCAAGCACCTGTCACCAGCATTGAATGCCCACAGACCAGCCCAGCCTGGTGTTCACCCTCCTCCTGCTCTGCCCTTCAAGGCAGACACCTTGCCAAATCTGTCTGCTGTCATCCTCCCCCCGGCTCACAGTCTCACACTCCCCCAATCTGCCAACCCGCTCGCCCAGGCCCAGGGGAAACCCGCCTCTCCCACAGACTTCCCAGCATCCCCACTGGGCCCCTCTGAAGCCCTGCACCGTCAAGGTCCCCTTGTTGGGCCTGTGGCACACCCTGCCTGCTAGCTGGTCACCTTCCTTGCAGTCGTCCTTCCTCTCCCCAAGTGGTGTCAGTCCCGCCACGCCCCCCTCTTAGGTGCACCAAGAAAGGGAAGGCAGCCAGGGTCCTCCTTGGTGCATCTCTGCTGTTACCCCACAGCACGTCTGTGGGTGTCCCTGGGGCCGCCAACAGCTGGGGCCATTGGTTTTGATATCTTTGCTTGGTAATCTCCCAACTTGAACAGTTACTTTAAAAATGCTGAGTTATCACAAAATGGGCCATTTTAAAGTGTGAACTTCTAGAATCCTCATAAGGATCTTCTGGAGTCATTGTAACCCCAAAACTTGCCATTGAGTGCCACAAGCAGCACAGATGGATCCAGAACCAAGGCACAGATTGGTTGTAATTTCTCTGGGTCACACTGGGGAGGCAAAACAGGGGTTTCCTTTCAAGACCACACCTCCAGGTCTGCACCTCCCTGTGGTAGGGGACAAGATAGACGGTTTTCCACGTCTCTCCAGGTGCTGGTTTCATTTCCTCTAGGGCAAGCATAGGACACAAATCCAGGCGATTAGTTCCACGTCGCCGTCTTTAATCACAGTGTCTCGTTTTTCCATAAACATTGCAACACGCTTTTCATCCTCAGCATGGATACTTCCGATTGCTGACTGGATTAGAAATGTACAGCCTTCTGTCAACAACCTACTACAGTTTTTGTGGTAAAATACAACCCTAAGAATGGAATGCCGACAGGAACACCAGGACGTTCAAAAATACATTCTGTTTATGTACATGTAATAAAAACTCCCTTTCATTCCAAGCATTCATGGAGCTGTGAGCTGGCTTTGTACAGATTCAACATGGAAATTGAGCTGCTTCTAAGGATTAAAGATGGGATAATGTCACAGCAGCTCTGTAAACTGAGGCATGCTTCCACCTAGTGATCGGACTGGCCCCTGGCAGAAGAAGAGGGTTAATAGAGCTGAGGTTCAAACATGGATCCAGCACTGACGTGTGGTGTTAGGTCCTTCACCCAGGGCAGTGTTTGGGGTGGGGCAGGTGCAAGGCTAATGATGTGTTCCCCTCCTGCAATCAACTGTCCCTCTGGTCCAGATGACAGACATTCACCAGCACCTGCTTCCTGGGCCATGGGGGAGGTATAGACGATAGCTGGCCCCGAGTCGGGTGACGGAGAAGGGCTTCAGGGAGAGCCTAGACGAGGAGAATGATGACAGAGACGTGGCAGGTGCAATGATTCTGATGCAACACCTCGGTTTTGATGGATTCTTCAAAGTAGCATGAAAGCATCCAAAGCTTCAGAAAAGACAAGTGGCTTAGAATCCCAGCTAATCTACACAGTCCATTTTTGATACCTGAGTCCAGTGTCCTCACTTGTAAAACAGCGCCAATACTTTCAGGCTGGCATGAGGAAAAAAGAGAGGACTGTTGGGAACTTGCTAGCTATGAAGAGCTACCACCATATATTGAGTGAATGCTGTGTGCCAGGCTTAATTCTCTAAACTTCAGAACTATTTAGATTTCTCCTTTTTTCTCATACCAGCAAGATCCAACCAGTAATGGGAAGATGTCAAGCACTCCAGGGCCACACCCAAACAAGGAAAGGCAGCATCTCAGTTGCTTAGGGCAGCCGTGAGCCCCAACAAGCCCAGAGTGATTCCTAAAGAGATGCATTTGTTCAGTTTTCACAACTCGCTTCTGGTCTCATTTCATAGGCCCCTGTATTTGCACAGCAAACTGCCAGCCCCCGGGCCTGTGCTGTGCCCACAGAGCAGTGTGGAGCAGAGGAATCACAAATGCTGCGGACCGGGGGGGCATTGATGGAAGCGAAGGAAACCGAGGAAGGTTTTGCAGGCCAGATAGATTTTTGCAGCCTATTGATTTTGGAAATCCATTTGCAGAACTTTAAGGGCTTGTCCAGGAGGCCTGTCCGCAGGCCTGGAAAAATGAAGCAGAACACTTGTTAATTCCTTCTGTGGCTTTGGGACCACTGGGCTATGCGAGCTCCTGCTCCATTGACCACAGGACTTGTTCTTCTCTGCTCTGCTGGGCCTCCCAGGGTGGGAGCCATTCCCTGCCTGGGGTACAGAAATGGCAAGTGTATGAACAGATACAGACCTGGGAGGCCACTGGTCTATAAGTGACATCTGATTCCATCGTAAAATCTGCATTTTTCGCTATGCATAAAAATGTTTCCTAATATTTAAGAGCGGATAGGACAGGAGGTCTGCTAAATCTTATGAATAGTTTACCCCTTTGAAATATGTTACTCATGCATGCAAGCCTTCAATCAGTGCCCATTTAGAAGGATGACCCCCTTGGTCAGTTACGTTATAGTGACCCCCAAATCTAGACTTAAATTCCTACATTCTTCTGTGTATATAGGGCAAGTTCAAGTGAAAGGCAGCAGGAATCATCAGATCCTTTCTAGGTTTTACCTGCAGACTCTAATGTCAATTATTACCTCTGATTTTCCACCTTCCACAGAGGCATTTTTGCTTTTTTAACTATTTAACCAGGCCTAGAGTTGAACCTTCTCTTGACCTACTGTTTGATCTTGAGCAACAAAGCCTGTGTCTTGATGTCATCATCTGGGATTGTCGCCTACTTGACAGGATTGCTGCAAAGCTTATTTCATTTACTCTAAGGTGCACCATTATTGAATTAAGAAAGACAAACCACAATCAAACAGACCAGGACACATTTTCTTACCATTAGGATTAGGGTTGGCAAACTATTAGCCTACTGTTGAGTTTCGTGTGGTTTATAAGCTAAGAACAGCTTTTATGTTTGTACATGACTC
Source organism: Loris lydekkerianus (assembly GCA_963574355.1). Taxonomy (NCBI): domain Eukaryota; kingdom Metazoa; phylum Chordata; class Mammalia; order Primates; family Lorisidae; genus Loris; species Loris lydekkerianus. The sequence continues at coordinate 14,023 of CAUYPK010129876.1, forward strand.
CCCCAAGCCCAATAAAACAATAATATTTTGTGACATATGAAAATTGTATGAAATTCTAATTTCAGTGACCACAAAGAAAGCTGCATGGAAACAATAGCACTCACTCTTTTACACATCACCTACGGCAGAGCTGAGTAGCTGCCGCAGAGACTGGCCCACAAAACCTACAATATTTACTCTCTGGCCCTTCGTAGAAAAAATTTGCCAATCCCTGGCTTTAAAATATGTATTTTTTACTTATTAAGAAAACTCTTTTAGACTTATTTGGATATAGTTGTTGTTGCTTCTTTTTTTTAAATCACATAGCATTCTCTTGTATTTTGATGAAATGAGAAATACAAGTGAGTCAAATTGGCTAAGGTACTCCCGAGCCTTATTTTCAATCAGATCCCTGTTCTTCTCAACCATATATACATATATATATATATTTTTTTTATTTTTTTTTTTTAGATAGGGTCTTGCTCTGCTGCCCAGGCTAGAGTGCTGTTGCAGTAGCATCATCATAGCTCACAGCAGCCTCGTCTTCCTAGACTCAAGTGCTTCCCCAAGTCACTGTGATTACAAGCGTGGTCATCAATCATGTTTTTAACTAAGAGTTGCCCATTTTTTCCTATGCAACATTGTCCTCTGTGCCTGTCTTCCCCGTCTTGGTCACGATGAGCTTTTCTTAAAAGAGTGCTCCTCTCACATCTCTGGGACTTCTATCAAGTGTTGATGCTCACCCATAGGCAGTAAGGCCTGTATCTAGCTATGTGACTGATAGCTGGGTTAAAACCAGGCCAATTTTTAATATTTAAAATGTGTGTATTAGGGAAATGAATAACATCTGTGAAAAACAAGACTCAGCACATTGCCTGGCACGGAGGAGTATTTGACATATGTGAGGGTCACCTCCCCTGATCCATTTTTACTATGTCCATTCTCTGTTCATAAAGAAAAGTAGATGAGATTCTTCAGTTGCAAGGCCTGAAACCAGCTCCTGTGGACCTGAGGAGGTAGGTTAGTTGATAAAAGGGATGGGCTGAAGATACTGATCTTGATCTGGAACCAGGCCAACTCTTGGGTCTAAGGAATGCAAGCTAGAGAACATTCTTGCTGATGTCGCCTCAGCCTATGAGTTGCCCTGATTCAGGTCAGAGAGCCACAGAGCAGTTTCAAAGAGGGGCCTTGACTCCACTTGACTCAGGTGAGAGGAGGGAAGAGGTTTCACATTTGGCTAAATGGTCTCCCTGGGGATCCGCGGCCTCCCGCTGAGGAGCTGAATAAGGATGCCCACAAGGGCGTCTGAGTCCCCCTGCTATGGTGAGGACCAGCTCAGAGGGTCACATGCACTCAGCAGATTCAAATGATGACAACAGGCAGGCTGCTGCCTTCCATGACTGTCTAGAGCAGGGTAGGAAATAACATGGATAAAACAACTCAGCAGCCATCATCAGTAAATATGGCAACAGCATTATGAGGCTCCATGTAGTACCCTTGGGGGAACAGAGACCCCCTGCCTGGAAGCAGTTCATACCAAGGCAAGATGGTAAGGTGTCCTTCTGGACTGGGCCAGGAAGCTGGCCTGGCTAGCTTAGAGGCATTTTGTTCTTCCTTCACGATTCACATTGTACCATCTCCATGGGTTGACCTGGCTACCTTGTTGTAGTAGTCAGATGTCCGCAATAGGGTGTGTGTGTTTATAAAAATAAAATAAGCAAATGTAAATAAAATAAATAACTCTATATCAAGAGAGAAAGGGAGATTTATTTTATTTTATAGATCTATACATACATTTACAGTCTATATGTGTGTGTGTGTGTATATATATTATATATATACATATATACATAAAGAAAGAGAGAATGAGATTTAATTTAAAGCTTGAATCACACAGTATAGAGGCTGGCAGGTCCAAAATCTGCAGGGTGGACCAGCAAGAGAGCCAAGAATCAAATCTGATGGCCATCGGCTGGCAGGATTCCCTCCTGTTCAGAGGAGGTCAGTCTTTGTTACAGTCAAGCCCTCAGTTGACTGGGTGAGGTCCACTCACACCATAAGGCATCTGTTTTACCCAAAGTCCACTGATATAAATTTTAATTTCTTGTAAAAACACCCTTGCAGAAACATCCAGAATAATTTTTGGCCACATATCTGGGTACTGTGACCAGCCAAGTTGACAGATAAAATTAGCCATCACGCTCAGCATATCGTGAGGACTTCCCGGAGGACGGGAGCTGGGAGAACTTTTGCTCTGTGGCACTGGTAATTCCTAACTCAGCACGTGGCAGTTGGAAAAAGTGAATGAGAAGAATACAGGCTGTGTGCCAGACAGGGGCCCAGACATCTGCCTCCAGGTTTCAGAGCGTGGGGCAATTCCCAAGAGACAAAGGACTCCAAGAAATCTTCCCAGAGGGGGAGGCAGGACCTGGGGTTCAGAGAGATGGAAAGCACCATCCCCTGGAAGGAGTGTGGTCATTTGACAACCACTCACTGGGCACCCACCATGTGCTTAGGACCTGCTGGGGGGCTCAGATGGCAGCATGGAAGGAGGTACAGGCCTGGGGGTAGAGGCCAGCTTCTGGAAGGCCTTAGTGTAAGTTGGAAAAAGTTCTCCATTTTTACAAACAGAATCCTGTCCAAAGCTCTAGAGGGTTTGTTTGGTTATTCTGGCCCTGACTTTTCTCAAGCTGGGGGTGGCCAGTTTAGTGGGTGGACCTCCAAGGACTGGTCTCCTTGACTCCCCAGATGGTTTCTATCTTCAGACCCGATTTACGAGCCTAGATGAGGAGTGTGTGGACACCCAATCCTGCTGCAGCTTCTGAGGAAGTGAAGGCAGAGGCTGGGCCCCGGGAAGGAGGGCCCCCTGGGCAGGAAGATACTGGGAGGCCCAGCGGGCAGCCAGCCTCCCTGGTGGTATGTAGCAGCCCAGAATTTCCATGGAGGGAGCCAAGTCTGGAAGCAGCCCTCTTCCAAGCATTTGGGCAGCCAGGTGCCTGGTGCCAGGGACAAAACTGACAGAGTGACCCAGAGGAGCATCAGCCTCAACACTCACCCTGGGGGCCTGGCCACAGGTCAGCAGCAACAACACAGTGGGGCGATAGCAGGAAGGGGGCTAGGAAGCCCAGGGAAGAGGGGAAGCCACATCCGCTGAGCCCATGCAGGGCTCAGCCTCACAGGCAGAGGAGGAGCGAGCTCTAGCTCCTTTCCCGAGCACACTGCCATCTTTGTGCCACTTCAGGAGTCCTGCTTTTGGTCAGAAGCACAGATGCTAATTAAGCTCCATGGGCTTTTCTAGGAAAAAGCTGTTTTCTGGCGTAAAAAGCCACATGCATTGATCTGATTCCGCTAATGAGTGACTCCTTCCCAATAAGAACAACATTAAAGCTCCCATCTTCCACCCGCTTTACGAGGAAGGACACCTCAGTTCAGGTCTCTCTGCCTCAGGCAAAGGCAACCTGAATTTATGGAGGCCAAGGCCACCCGTGTGAGACAATCTTGGTCCCAGGAAGCCAAACGCAGCTTTGTAAAGCATACCCTTGAAAAGGTCACAGAACTTTTCTTTTTGGTTTCATAAAACTTCCTCCCAAACCAGTCCCCCTTCTTGATTCCACAGCTCTGTTAATTTAGTTTAATTAATTAACATGTATTCATTGAGCACCTATTATGTCCCTTGCTTTTGGAATACACCCGTGAACAAAATTGATAAATGCTCCTAATTTAATGGATGTTGTGGCTGGGGAGACAAAATGAACAATAAACAATAATAAGTAAATCATATGGTGTATTAAATAAATTTGTCAGGGTATTAGGACAGGGCAGGGAGGACACAGCAGGTTGTAGAGTTAAGTAGGGTAGGCAGGCAACTGTGAAATGCACATCTCAGACCCACCTAGGCTCTGAAATCCACCTACCTCCAGGACAAGCCTTACTTGGGTGCTAACAGCGTGGCAGGGCTGTGAGTCAGGCTGGTCCCAGGGAAAGCCAGGGCTCCTCTGACAGGCTACTTTAGCTACAGGGTGCTCCAGGGCCTGGCTAAGCTTTCACAGAGCCACCTGCAGAATAAGGTCCCCCTCCCAGCCTTTCCCTGATGATACCACTCCCGGTCTCCTGCCTCATTCTCTCTCCTGGAGCTGCTCCTAAGAAATTCTTGACCATCAATCCCATCTTGGGACCTGCTTCTTGGAGGAGGCTACCCCTACATCATGTTGAGCCTCCCTGAGGTGAGATTGGAGATTTGAGTCCATACTTGGAGCAAGGGGATTAGCCAAATTACAATGCCACATCTTCCCCATGATGTTGAAAGCTGCTTGCTGGCTCCCTGCTCTGCTCAGAAGTTGCTCGATTTTCTCCTTCATCTCCTGTATTTAACCCCTTCGTCCTTTCCCACCATCATATCCCTCCAGGGGTCCCATTACGTCCCCTAGCCCTGCAGTCTCCAACTTCCGAGCTGTGAACCAGCACCAGTCCATGGCCTGTTAGGAACCAAGCTGCACAGCAGGTGAGCAAGTGAACCTTCATCTGTATTTACAGCGGCTCCATTACTCACATCGCCTCCTGTCACCTCAGCAGCAGCATTAGATTCTCATGGGTACATGAACCCTATGGCAAACTGTATGTGGCAGGGGCCTAGGCTGTGTGCTGCTTAGGAGAATCGAATGCCTGATGATCAGAAGTGAAGCTGAGGGGGGTGATGCTAGCACTGGACCTATCTTGTTGCAGGAAAATAAGCTCAGGGCTCCCACTGATTCTGCATTATATGAGTTGTTTAATTATTTCACTATAGATTATAATATGCTAATTATAGAAATAAAGGGCATAATACAAATCATCCCAAAACCATCCCAGTCTCTGGAAATTTTGTCTTCCAGGAAATTGGTCCCTGGTGCCAAAAACGTTGGGGACCATTACCCTGGGCCACTGCCCTGCCACCATTTTCCTCCTCCTCACCCTGCAAGCCTTGCTCACTACTTCTGGGGGACTGTCCTAAGTTATGCTCTGACATGGGAGCTTCCCTGCTTGGACGCTTTCAAGGAATCTCCAGAGCTGACAGGTAAACCCCAGGCAACTTGCCTGACACCTGAGGCCATACATGATCTGTCCCCAGGGGGCCTTCTCGGCACTGCAGACAGGCACAGGTTTAGAGATGAAGGATGGGGCCACCAAATTCTGCCAGGCAGCCATCAGGCTATGTTCAAATGCTTTTAGTGACAGGGACCTCGTGACTCCCCAGCCCATATTTCCCTGAAGAGTCAACACATTAGCCCTGGTTCTGCCCCTTGAGCTATAAGGAGGAGGACCCTCTGCCCCCACGATGGCTCTTCACCTACTGGAAGTCACTGAGGCATCGTGTTCCCAGGTGTGGCATGACCTCCCGGGTCAGCTGTGCCTCCTGTGAAACCATCTCCAGTTCCCCGCCACACTGGACACTCTCCACGGAATACATTTGCATTACTCAGCTCCGGCTGCCTCAGCAAGACCCCACAGACTGCGTGGCTTAAGCAACAGAAATGTGTCTCTCATAGTTCTGGAGGCTGGAAGGTCAAGATCAAGGCCCCAGCAGGCTGGGTTCACGGGGACCACTCTCCTTGGCTTGTAGACAGACACCCTCAGCCTTTAACAGATGTATGGTCTGTAGGCCCCTAAAAACGCAGAACCCCAGAGAAACACAGGCACCCGGATCGTTGCCCAGAGTGTTCAGGCCCAGCCTCTCTGTTCTGTCTGCACCGCCAGGCCCAGGCCTGTGTCTGATTACTTTGGAAACCTGCCCTGCTGAGCCCAACCGATGCTAACCAAGCCACGGAGTCCCAGCTGCACAGACTGCATCGGAGCCTGTCACTTCATTCCTATATTTGAGAGGCGAGGCTTTTCGTCCAGAAGGTGGGCCACGTTAGAATTCTCTTGTTAGGCTGGGCTGCCTTGCTCCTGCATGTCTCCTCCTCCTGGGTCCTGGTAATCAGCTTCTCCTCCTCCTGCTGACTCCACCCAACCTTGAATGCACACGAGCCACTGCTGTGGAGGGTGCCAAACCGGACGTGGCCCACACAGGCCCTGGGAGACAGTCACAGGAACCCCTCCAGACTGACCCTGGCTGTGGTTCACCAGCTACAGATCCACCTGACCACTCCCTCTCCCAGCCACATCATTCCTTACCCTGCTACGCAGGGATCCCTGGATTCAGGCAGACCCCATTCCTGGAATCCTCTGAACATTCCACCTGCATTTCCCTCCCTGTGCCTTGATTGGAACTGGTCTTCTAGGGACACTTCCAGCAGAGGCCAGAGTGCAGCAGGACTTTCTCTGGACTCAGCTTCCTCAGTTACTCCTGTCTCTGTGCTATAGTTTGCCCATCTGTAAAATGGGGATAATAAATAATAACCTCAGGGGGCTTTTATGAGGATTGGAGGAGTTGATACCTGTGAAAGTTCTAGAACTACACCTTTTCATACTGAGCACTCATTAAGTAGCATACCAATTAACTTGATGTTCTCAGAGGCAGCAAAGCACAAGTGCTGAGCGTCTAGCCCTGGGACCTCCTGCCTGGTTCAGACCACTGCTGCTAACCACTGCAGATCCCTTCACAGGGCTGCAGTTTTCCCATCTGCACAATGGGGAAAATAATAGCACCTACCACTCAGGGCTGTCACCAAGATTGAGAGAGTTAATAAAGAAAAGCCCTCAGCACGGTGCAGGCGCCTTGCCAGCCTCTGTGTTTGTTGGCCAGTGTTAGTAACGCCCTTTTCCCTCCCTGTCGCTGACTGCTGAAACCGGAGCTCTCCTCAGAGATGGGCTTAAAAGTCACCCCAGCAAACACTTAACTGAATGCCTACTTTGCCCAGAGCACTGTGCTGTTTGCTTATTTGTTTTTAACTTTTTATTCTGAAATACAGTAGAACCTCCACAGTAGACCACCTCTCCACATTCACCATCTCCTTAAATTGAACTAATTTTCACAGACTGCACATGCACCACATATCCGCTCTTCATGTCAGGACAAATATGACTTTATACAACCTGGAAGTCCGTGTCTGAATGCGGAATTCTTGGACAACTTGGGGTTCTGTGCTGGAATTGATGGTTTGGGAAAAGCAGGCTCCTGTCCCCTGGCCTGGATCCTGTCACCCTCCTTTTCCCATCTGACTCTGGCTGACACCACATGAGGTATCCCATGCACACAAGTGGACACCTCAGTCTGCATTCCAGCTTTCCATTTATACCCACAAATGGCTGCTCTTGGCCCACTTCTTGGGCTTAGGGTACACACACAGGTGTTATGATTCAGTCTGGGTATGACCCACACAGGGAAGAGGCCTACAGAGAGTGGGAAGACGTGCAGGTGTGTGGACAGGTGGGTTGATGGGTGCGTAGGTAAGGAGGTATATGGATAGGTAGACTTTGATGTGTACATGGATAGGTGAGTTGGGTGGGGGGATTGATGGATGTTTGGATGGGTGGGTGAATGGATTGGTGGATGTGCAGGTAGATGGGTGGACAGGTGGTTAGATGGGTGGATGGATAGGTATGATTGGATGGGTACATGTATTTATGGACAGATAGAGACATGTGGACAGATGCCTTGGTAGATGAGTTTGGGGGATGGATGTTTGGATGGGTAGATGATACATGAATGGTTGGTTTGATCTTTCCTGAATAATGGAACAAGAGAAGGGGAACAGCAAGTCCTGTCTGTCCTGCAAGGGGTCTTTAAGTATATATGTGAGCAGCCAAAGTCACCAGAAGGTGTGATGCTCTTGATTCCAAGAATCACTACTTTTGCCATGAAGTGAAGCAGTTTCCAACCCTCAATATCATAAAACCTGATCCTCCCCTCCCCACTTGCACAGAACTCTCCTGGCTGCTGTGTCTATGATGTCCTGGGAACCCACCTCCTCTGGGAGCCTCCACCCACCTCCCCTCCTCCAGCCACACACAATGGCATGTCATGTGCGGAATTCCTCCAGGACCTCCGCTTAGCATGTACACTCTGGACACCTTTATTTTCACTACCCACCTGCACACTGGGTCTTATTTTCTCAACGGGACAAGGACTATGTCACCTGCAGCACCTCCCCTAGAATCTCCCACGTGCCCCAGGCATAGCTGCTGCTAAGTAAATCTTTGATTGATTGGGCTACAGAACCAGTCAGGTTGCAGCACACTATTAAGGTCACAAAATTGGGTCATCTACAATTTATCTCTCCAAGTTTCCAAGTGAAACCTTTTGCTACATGCCTAAGAATTGCTCCACTTAAAAAAAGTGTTCTCATTAGCCATCCCCACCATTGCAGATTTCAGCAAAATCTTAGAGTATAAAAGCCAGTCTACCATACGCTTCAGTGCAATTCACAGATTTGAAACAGCAACACAGACTGGGAACTGGCCACGTGCAATAAAAAAAAGAGACAGAGAAGATTAATTGCCTTTGGAAATGAAAGATAATCATCGAGAACACAGTGATAGTATGCACCAGTGGGAAAGCTTTTTCAGAAACACCGTATTTGTCATTGCAGAGAGCTGGTCAGAGGCTCCCACTGTGACATCAAAGGGCCGAGTGCTGGGGCCGGTAACTGGGATGGTGGAGGAAGGTCAATGGTAGTCCTGTGCTGGCTGGTTTTGCCCATTTTGGCATCTTAATGTCCCTATCAAGGGTTGCTCCTGGGGAGGTTGGCAAGCAGCTGGGTAACTCCCACCACCTGCTCAGCCTAGGGGCTTCTTGGGGGCTAGGGTGGGCCGATGGGCCTGGGGCAGAGGGAGTGTTAAGTGGCGTGGCGTGCTCACCCCAACAGACAGCAAGAAAAACTCCAACCCTCTTCCTCCCTGTCTCTCTCAGGTCTCTGAGCCAGGTCCCCCACTCCCTTCCCTCCCTCCTGCTGGGATTGGCAGCACCCGCTCCAAACAGCAACCAGGACAGGAAGCAGACCAGGTCTGCAGCTGGGTGCTGGAGGAAATTTGTTTTGGATATGGGACCCAGATGGGATAGGGACAGGGGTGCAGAGGAGAGTGAGGCAAGATAAGAAGATGCTCTGATTTAACTAGAAATCGGGAGAGTGCTAACCCTCTCTCATCTCAGCTGCGGAAGCCCCTTTCCTTCCTCCAGAGCCTGCAGCAGGAACACCCCAACTCTTAGTGGGCGTATGGTCTGTCACTGCTCTGTCCAACACATCAGCCACGAGCCACATGAGGCTGCTGAGCACTGGAAATGCAGCTCTTCCAGATTGAGATGTACTGAGAGTGTAAACTCCATACGGGATTTGGAAGAGCTAGTGTGGGAAGAAGACTGCACCCGGTCTCATCACTAGCTGGGTGCTAATGACACAGTGAAATGATCGTATTTGCATACATGGACTATATAAAAGACATAAAAATGCATTTCACTGTTTCTTTACTACCTTAAATGTGGTGACTAGAAAATTGGAGATGACATGTGTGGCTTGTACTCATGGCTTACATTATATTCCCACAAGTCAGTGTTGCTCCTTGTTTGACGCCTCTACCTCCACTTCAACGACTCTGTGCAGTTCATTAAATACCCGAGGGGCAGGATGTATTGAGGACACAAAGATGTTCTCTAACGGTCGCGGATTAGAATCGCCTGTGGAGAGTTTTAAATTACCCCTGCCTGGCTGCACCCCAGACTGATTACATCAGAATTCCCAGCCATGGGACCCTGCGTCAGGTTCTTTTAGAGCTTCCCTGGTGACAACAACGTGCAGGTTGAGAAGTGGGGGCTTAACATAGGGCCATCGTCGCTTGGGAGCTTGGCATCAGGAGGGACAGAGAGATGTGAAATGTCAGAGGGAGTAGTCACAATAGGGATGGAAGGGCCAGAGGAAATGGAAGAAGAAGGCTCAGCTCTACTTGGGAATCACAGAGAAGCAGGGTTTGGACATGGCTTTGACATGGGAGCTGTGCTGGCTGAGGTGGGCTGAGAGTGGGGTGGGCTTCTGGGAAGAGGGTGCTACAGACAAAAGCCCTGAGAGAGGGAGGGTAGTCAGAAGGACTGGGAGCCTCTGGTTTACCAGAGGTCTGGGAGGGGGTTAGGCTCATGGAGGGTCTGGAAAGGCAGAACCCAGGTCTGAGCAGGGGAGTCACACAGCCGACCATGATGGAGAAGGTGGCTGATTGGGGGACAGATTTGGTGGGGAAGAGGAGAGGACAGGGCTCTGAGCCAGTGCCCCTCATGGCACCTCAGGTGTGGCTGAGGTGCTGCCTGGCCTGTCCCTCTACCTGGGCCGTCAGCCCTGACGGCAGTTCCAGCAGGAACTTGGGAGCAGTTCCTGTCCCAGGGCTATGCTGCTTGTCCCCAGGTCTGCCCACCCCCACCCTCTTCCCCAGCTGTGGGTGTCCTGACTTACTGACAAGTAACAACAGCTCAGCCTGCCATAAAATAGCCCATTTGAGTCCTCTGTGCATAACTTTGATGGCAACCAAGTACGGAGCAGTGAAGGAAGTGCTGCCCCAACCCGTCCAAGCACATCCCAGCGCCTCTCTCAAGCGGGGCCCCAGCGGGTCTCCAGGCTGCTGTCAGTCCAGCTCAGGGTAAGGCCCTCTGCAAATGGACAGTGGGCTCTTCCACTGCCTGGGGGTCTAGGGAGTGGGCTGACAGCTCTGGCCCAGAACAAAGAAGTAAAAGGCAAAGCTGGGGGTCATTATGATCTTTAATGAAAGCTTGTTCCTGTAGCCCATGGGCCGAGTTCAAAGAAATATCATCAAATGTAAATCTTTTGTTGAAACAACCACTCCCCTTTGCAGCAGGCCCTCTGCCAACAAGGCATTTATCATTTCTTGAATGGCAGAATTCCTCTTGGAACACCTGGGTTTTTGAATTTTTCTTTTTTTAAGAAGGAAGCAGAGCCCTGTCCTCTGAGGTCAGCCCCTTGCCCATGCTGGCTTAGAATCTGCTCACTCTGGGTCTGCAGGGCCTGTGCAAAAAGCCACTCAGGGAATTAAGTCCTGGGGGCATTAATAGGATGTGGCCTGGAGAACAGAGTCCTTGCTGTGGGTGCTGAGGCCACTTGCCTGTCTTAGTCTCAGCAGCCAGGTCTTGGCTTTCCTTTCTTCCCTGTTTAATGGGTTGGTTGCTGCAGCACAGAATGGTCAGAGCCAGAGAAAAGGAATTAAACTGAGCCCCAGTTGAGAGTGGAAGAGTCACTGGGTGAGATTGGTGTCATCTAAGACAAAAACAGGGATGATCCTGCAATTCTGCTTGTCGGAGTTCCACCTGTGTCAGAAACCTAGACGTAGATGGAGCCAGCCCATGTCCCAGCCTGATAAACGATCAGTTAAATGCTCAAATTCTCGGCCCATCTGCCCCAGGGAAGGAATTTAAACTCAGATACAATCTAGCCAGCTTAGTGAACTTTCCTTGAAGTGATTTACAAATACAGCTGATTCTTATTCTTACTTTACAGGTGGCAAAACAGCTTGGAGATTTCCCGTGGTTTAACCAAATTCACACAATACAAACTGTCCCCTGGCTGTCCAATCAACACAGATTTGCACACTGACATGATGCAAAAATTGTTCCTTCTGTTCCAACTCCCTCTGATACTCTTTTTCTTGCTCTACAAATTCAACAACTGCCTACAGAATCAGCTGCACTCATGCTGCAGGGTGCAGAGCCTGGCGGGCAGCCTTTGCTCAACAAACACTTTTGAATGAGAGAGAGAAGCTAGAGAGGGTCCTTCTTCTGCAGACCAGCAAGGACAGGGCATGTGAGCAAACCATGGTAATGCAGTGTGGAAGGTGCCATGGTGGCAAACAGCTCCACCTCCGACAGGAGACAGGGAAGGCTGCCCAGAGAGGTGACAAAAGCAAGGTATTGAAGGTGTGGTAGGAATTTGCCCAGAGTGCAGGGGGAAGGACATTCAGTGAGAGGAAGTCACTGCCATGGCCCAAGAAGGCCCTCCAATGTCATCCAGGGAAAGGCAGTTGGTTCCCACCTGCAATTGTTTGATTATTCACTGGGGCCACCATCACCTCCTTAAGGGCCCTGCACACAAATGGCCACTGTCACAAAGCTCTGCCCAAGCCTGTTAAAGTGCAGCTGTAGACTGCAGCTGATGAGGTACGTATCCAGTAACTCTAAGCAAGGAGAAGGTAACAAGCCTTGTCTTTCCAGAGGGCACCTCTGATCTCCACCAGCCTCAGTCTGCAGACTTCACGGACTCTGGCTATCTAGGAAAATGCCCTCTACGCCAGGTCAGGCCCCACTCACGTGGCCCAGACTGTCTTTCTCACCTCAGGTCTTCCTGCCTGGTCCCCTTTGGCCTGTGCACACAGCCAGATCTTATGCTCTTAACTCCATTGTGCTCTGGCTGCCTTCCCTGCCTGAACACCTGCCCCGTCTTCTTTGCCCACTGCATAAACTCCTATTCCTTCTTCACAGCCCATTGGAATTTAATCTATTCCGAAACTTTCTTGAATCCAAGAATGAAGTGTCAGAAGAATGGGCTTTTCTGAGTGCTGAGAGTGAGGGAAGGACCGATCCCAGGCCCCCTTGTTGGCCTGAGATGGCCATCTTCTTCCATACCTCTTCATCGTCACCTTCCCTCTATGCCTGCCTCCTTTTTGTAAGGACTAGATGAGGGCTCCCGGAAATGCCTTCATTTTAACTTGATTTCCTCCATAAAGACTGTATCTCCAAATAAGTCACATTCTGAGGTACTAGAGCTTAACACTCCATCCAACACACCAATTTTGAGGTGGGCAACATTCAACCCAAAACAAGGGCTCTAAATGCTTCCCAGGTGCTGCTAACCTTCAACCAGGTTTAGGATTTTGTTCTAAGCCGAGGTGACAGCCACACTTGATCACACATAGGGATCATGTTCAGCTCTGAGAACTATGGCTCAAACAAATTAGGTTTCCTTTTTCTTGTTTCCAAGAAGTGCAGAGGTAAAAGTCCTGGCAGAAATCCAGTTAAAATTTGGGACTCCATCCAAGATTTAGCAATTTTATTTTATATTTTGTATTCTTTTCTTCAAAGACAGCCTTCTACACTGTAAAAATCACAGACGCTACAAAACTTGGACCTGTCCAACAAAACAGGTCCAGAGGAAGCAGGACAACTCACAGAGTCCTCAGGGTCCCTGGCTCCTTCTCATTCTTCATGATTCACCCCTACTGTGTGACTTTGAACATTAGGGTGCTGAATCACATTTCTGTCTATTTAAGCAATCTCCCCCAAAGTTCCACCTAAACTTGTGCTTAAAATTTATTAGTCAGAACTGGTCACGTGACTCTCCCTAGCTGCAAGGGAGCTGGGGACTGGACTTGTTGCCTCCCTGAACAAAATGGTAGACAATTAGCAGTGTCTGCCATGGTCTGGTTGATCCCTGATCATTCCCTGTACAATATGGAAGCCAATCTAGAATATGACATGACCTGAAGCAAGGATAACATGGGAATATCCAGAAGTAATGGGAAGGGCATTCCAAATGGAGGGCACAGAGGTAGAAAGAAGGGATAAGGGAAGGGACCTGGTAAAGAGTTCACTGTGGCTCTACCACAGAGCAGTGAGATAGAGGTTGGGACAAACCAGGAAGGCCTTGGATCTTCTAGAAACCAAATTCACCAGTAATAGAAACAGCAACTTGGGGGATTCCCAGAGCCAGCTCAACCTGTACTCTGATTCACTAGCTCAGGGAAAAACTACTTTTGCTACATAACTGAGCCTAAAAACCACTTGTTCACTTTTTCATTTATTCACTGTATATGCTGGATAGAATACCAGCCTCATTCACTATAAAATTCCTCCTAAAGGTCTATATTTGGGAGAAAGGGAATATTTTATAGGAATAGTTTCTGTATTAAATTTATTATCCTCTCTCTCTCAATACACACACACTTCTGATGACTTTGAGAGCAGAGAGAGGCTTTACTGGCCTAGATGTGGCAGCCTGCAGACTGACTGCTCTCTCCTGACAGCTTCTCTGGAGCTGAGCCATCAGCAGGAAGTGCTATAGAAATTGTACTCAGTTAAGATAGACCTAGGACACAGCCATCAGGCCAGGAATGGGGCACAGTTCTGCTTTGGTGGGGTAAAGAAATGGCCTGACTTGTCCTTCAGCCAGATGCCATCTCTCTATCCCAGATTGTGGGTAGGCCAGAGCCAGGCAGGGCCTTGGCCAGGCAGCCTCACAAAGAACCAGATAAAAACTTTGGTAATCTCCTCCCTGCAGCTGAGCCCAGCCTGAAGTGAGCAGGAAGGTAAGACATGCCTGAAAAGAAGGGAGCTGAGCTCTTGGCTCACGTGGAGGGCCTGTCCTCAGGCTCTAAGTTTGCCCAGTGTGCCAGGATCCCAGGGCAGAAACCATCCTACACCAGGCTGAGTCATCTTGTAACTTAGGTGGAGTCAGAGAGACTCCCAGGAGGTGGCTGGAGGCAGAGACAGGTGCTAAGAGGGTTCTCTCCCCCTCCTCCATCAGAACTGTCTGCCAGTTGGACAGTTCCCAAAAGGAGTGGAGCAAAGCCTGCCCTCTTCCCCACCCCTGAAACAGGCTGCTCTGAAAAGCTATGGATTCACATGCTGAATTGCAGGGAATACTGGGGCACTGGCAGGGCTGAAGGGTGAAACAACCCCCACTATGGTGTTCTTTTAATGGACAGCCAAGAGTCAGGGTGCCATGTTGCTCGTGTATGTACAGGTCCAAGGAAGTGCAGATGAATCTAAGTCCACAGTAAATGGCTTCTCACAATGCTTAATACAGTAGCTTGTGCAGTCACCATGTGAGATAAAGCTGCCGCCTTGAAGTACATCCCTGGCAAGGGTGACTGTGACCATCAGACAATTCTTACTGTCTGAAATGCCCATATTCCAGGGTCAAGGGCACTCATACACTCACCAGCATGAGAAGCATTAACCTACCCACATGGGAGGCTGTACAGCATGAAAGTTATGGCCTGGTTCAAACTCTGACTGCTGCTGTGTGACCCTGCAGTATTTGTTTGAACTCTCTATGCCTTGGTTTACTCATCTGTAAAACAGGAGCAACAACGGTACTGGCCTCACAGGATGTTGTGTTGATCACAGCAAATGATGCATTTAATATATTTAGCATACTCTCTGGCACATAGTAGAGTCTCAAAAAAAAAAAAAAATTAGCTTCTATTTATGTTAATATTATGTTAGAGAATTTGAGAGATGCCCTGGCTAATGGAAATCATCTTTTTCCATGGAAGACTAACAGCCAAGGGACACCCCACTCTACTCCTTCTAACTCAGGGGATTCTTCCAACCCTCCTACAAACCCTCATTAGCACACAGCTTCCATGTCTGCAGTGTTCAGCACTAGAGAATGTGAAGGTTTCCTTAATATGGAGACCCAAAAAAGCTGAAATCAAAGACTAATCCACAAAAGGCACAGAAAATGGCATTTAAATGACTTTCCTTAAATACAAAGAGATGCTCAATCTTCCTCATGAAGAAAAAAAAGGGCACACTTTATGTGAGACACCATATTTCACCTTCCAGATTAGCAAGATACAAAAAGGCTGAAGCCAACATAAATGTCCATTTAGGGCTGGTTGGTCCATTCTGGGTTACACAAAACAGTAAAAAAAAAAAATGAGGAAACAAATCAGGAATTTTCTTAACAAATCAAGTGCAAAGTTGTAAGTATCATATAATATCCTACCATACAGGTGAAAAAGGAGTTGTATGTTTACATGTATGATTGAGCATGTATTAGAATGTCTCTGGAATATTCCCACAAAGTCAACCAGGAACATTTGTTGCCCCCTGAGGAGGGAGGCTGGGACCAGGTAGGTCTTCTACATACTCTTTACTACCTGTTAGGTTTCTCCTTTGAAAACTTTTATCTTATCCCATTGGGTGGTGAGATAAGAGGAATTTAAATATGTTAATCTATAGCAGTAGAATAATAGAATGAGCACAGATCTGGATTTCAAAATATAAAATCCTAGGTTTCTTTGGCCAGCAAAATAAATATGACACAAAAGCCCATTCATGTACTTCAAAATCAAGTCTGTGCCAAAACTCTACTCACTTAACATATGATCTGGCAGGCAAGAAACAGAAGCCCTTTGCTTCAGAAACAGATGGAAGTTTCTAGCTTAAATGCTCCCCCAGTCATTGTGAAGCCAACTTTCAAACTCACTTGGGGCTGGAGGGTAACACAAGATCTCAAGTATTTTCCAAATCTAAGCAAAATACAAGCTGAGGCACAGGGAAAGATCAAACCTTCAGATTAGTCTTGAGGACTTGTTGACCCTGCCACAGCCACAGAGGCAATTGGTTTAAGTCTCCCCTCACTTGTTAAAAATTGTGCTGTCATGACCATGAAGTGTTTCTTTGGTTTCTGTCTTAGCTGACAAAGCCTTTTGTCTATGTAGCCTTTCTTCATGGGTCCCTCTCCCACACCTCTTCTGCCCTACCTTTCTGTAGGCAAGGGCCATCCAGACCAAAGACCAACAAAGCCAGGCACTCATGCAGACAGGCCTTGGGAGCCCAGGCTGCTCCAGAATGGGGTCCTGATGATGCTACCCAAGTGTGGGGGTCACTTCTCTCCAGTGAGGCCCTTTTAAAAGAAAAATTTCAAACAAAATAAATTTAACAAAGTTTTTTCTTTTTTAAAGAAGTTAAGGATTCATGAGTTGGGCAGCATCGAAAACCAAAAGAGGTTCAGACAGTTCTGCTCCATTAGCCCACAGGCAGCATGTATTTGTAGGCTGAATGCAGAAATAAAGAAAAGAAATGCTGAGCTGATTGGCTACAGCTCAGCATTTGCTTTATTTGGGTATGGTCTGATGGAAAGTTCTCAGCTGGAAATTGGTTGGCCATTTCTGATTGGTTAAGCCTAAGTTTCATTTTACTGTGTCCATGAGGCTTCAGTTGCACACACAGGAACTTAAGGAACAGGTGTGGTCTCAGCCTAACGGCATCCCAATTCAATTTTTTTTTTAACAGTTCCAAAAGCTGGAACTCTTGTAGCCCATAAAAGCCAGGGAGAAAGAGATACACATATTAAAAGAGAGAAAGTTTGTGTGCCCCTAGTGAATAGTTTACCTTTGGATGTATGTCGATTTGTGTTTATCAGAAATACTTTGGACTTCAGAGCAGAGACCCAGAGATCCAGGGTCATTTTCCATGCTAGCATTTCTCCCAAGGATATTGCTTTCCTCTGACTTGGCAGCTACTGGGGCTGAGAGAAGGTAGAAAAGGAGTCAACGAGGACCCCAAGGTTTCCAACCTTAACCAAGAGAATGAGGGTAAGAATAGGAGGGAAGAAGAAACCACTGGTTTCCAGGGGAATAGAGGGTGTGTGGGAGGTGGGACATGGGGGTGGCATTTAAGCACAGCATGTGGATTAAGGTATTGGGTACCTCAGTACGATCAAGGAAAGATAATTAGCAAAAATCAAAAAAAGTGAGAGGCAGCTGCCAGGAGGCCACCTTGTTGGGTGTGGGCTGAACCCCTACAGGAGTGAATATGTGGCCACCTGCAGCTCAGTGTTCTAGGGCAGACAGGACCCACAATGATGATTTTCTCCCCAGTCGGCATCTCAACCTCTCCCTCAACCTGCCTCCCCCTGCCGTCCCTCTAACTGGATAACCCCAAAATAAGGAGCAGGAGGCAGAAGCAGGGAAACCTGAGCCTGAATTCTACACAGCCACAGGCCAACCTCTCTGAGCCTCAGTTTCTGCACCCACAATATAGGCATAAAAAATCTTCCCTCAGAAGACTATGAGAGTTAAACTAGCTGATATATTTTAAAGCATAGTGTCCAGGACTTAATAAGGGATTAACAGATTAGCAAAGATTATGATTAATAGTGGTTAAGAAGCAACACAGACGGTGGGCTCAAAATCTCCTGTATTAAATCTCAGTTTTTACCACCCTGTGGATCAGTTTTCATATCTGTGAAATGGGTTTGTTTTAAGGATTAAATGAGCTCTACCATGTGACAAGCACACAGAATAGAGCTTAATTGCCATGTAAGTGTTAGGTAGAGTATGATCTGTGTGCTTCCACATTAGAGAGTGAAGTTAGACAAGGGCTGCAGTGAGAGGGCCCCCAGCTGCCCATGAAGTGGTCTTCCACCCAGTGTGAAGGATGGTGTGGTCTCCTTCTCTCTCTCCCTGGTTCCTAAGTGAAGGCTCTACTTTTCCTCCCCTTCCTCTACTCCTGGGAACTGCCTCCTCACCCTGTGGGGACATGGCCAGGCCCTCCAGCCACCTATGTTCCCTGGATCAGGCATGAATGTGAGAACTAGGTCTGTGATGACTGGTCAGGGAAAATCTCCACTGCAGGTGCATCCTTAGCACCTTCCAGTTGGGAAGCCGTGGCCCTCCCTGCTGTCAGGGAGCTTGCCATCCAAATCAGGAGCCTTTGAGGGGTAAAAATTCAAGCACCAACCTCAATTCCCAAAACACAGGCACTCCACTGTGAGAATCAATCAGCAATAGATCAGACGACAGAATTTAGGAATGCAGCCTCAGAACAGGTACCTGGCCTTTAGTGGGGAAGGAATCACAAAAGACAGAAGAGGCTGAGCTGGGGAGAGGAAAGAAGCTCCTTATCCACCCAACAAAGAGCAGAGAGAAGAGAAAAAGGGTGAAAGATGTGAAAATGGAGGCTCAGCATGGAGAAGAAAGGCAGGGCCACCGAGAAAGCCACATGCACTGCCTTCTGGGAGGTCAGAGCTACCCTGACAACCCCACGGGAGAGCTGGGTGACACCTGGAAACTCTAGACATGGAGTTTGTGTTCCAAAACAATAGCAGCCCCTAAACACTGAAGCTGCATCTGGGGGGAGCAGAGGGGCGCCCTGAGGATGTGGGAACAGAGCTCCCTAATCCCTGGCTGCTGGCTTTGAAATGCCTCAGCTCATCTTCTTGGGGCTGGGGGGGCCTAATCCAGGAACACTGTGACAAATCGGCTCCAAACTCCAAGGCACTCTAGCCAAATCTACTCCACACGCAGTGTCTGCTCTGCAGCTCATCTGCGGCACAGGAGGCTTAGGGTTTAATTACGGTGTCATCTGCCCCCTCGGATGTTGCTGCCCCTCTGTAAGGGCCCGACTCCAAATGCTGGGATTTGGAGGAGAGAAATAAATTAAGATCCAGAGTCTTGGTTAAGAAAAGGCTGTCAGGTCAGGATTGTAAACACACCCCCTATCGGCTGGCCACATAAAAAGGAGAAGATGTTTCACAGGCTTCTCAGAACCTTCCAGAGATGACAGCTTCATGTTTTGGAGCACAAAGAAGAATGACAGAGACTTTCATTCCCATATTTACCGAATGAGGCTGGCTACTCTGGATTCCTGAATGCCTGTCTATAGCCGCCACACTCACTCCAAGTGGTCCTGTCTCAGTGGACCCTGCAGTCTGTCTGTACCCAGCTCTGTTATCTGCACTGGCCCAGCTGTCCTCTTCCCAGCCTCCACCTGGGGGTCCCTTCCCCTCTCAGAGACATCTACACTTCCCCCATGTAAAGCCTTCCTTTATGCTGGGAGAATTAGATGAAATATTTTAATAACATGTAACTTGCCCAAGAGGGGACAGAAATGACAGACTCCTGAAAGCCCAAGTTGGGGGCACCACCTGCTTAGTACTGGGGGAGGGGGTGTGGGGTCTTGGGGCTGAGTGAGCTATGATTTGTGAGAAAGTATCAATACATCAGGGCTCCTAAAGAAGCAGTTTCAAAAGCTCTAGCTCCAGAATGGGAAAGGGAACCCCCGATTCTAGGTGCTAAGGGAGGGGTTCAGCCTGGGAGTCTAGCATGGGTCCCTCCACAGAAGTCAGCCCATGTCCCAGCTTTAAGCACAGAGAAACCAACAGCACAGCTGAAAAGCAGTCATAGTACCCTGGCCTCTTAAACAATGGTGTTCTCAAAAACCTTTTATTTTGAAATAATTATAGATTCACAGGAAGTTGCAAAAACAGTGCAAAGAGACCCCATGGACCCTTCACCCAGTTCCCCCCCCACACACACACACACACCCTGACATCGCAAGGATGAAACAGACACTGGGACAGTCCACAGATCTTATTGATGTAAGCAATGGCGTTTTAGTTGCCTGCACGGTCTCTCAAACATAGTACGACCAGGAACTCCAGCTCTGCTCTTGAGAATGGCCCGACCCTCACAGCCAGCAAGGCCACAGACTCCACTCCCTCCACCACTTGTGTGGCAAGAGCCACCTAAGGTAGGTGGGAAGTGACATCGCCCCTCCCCTCCTCGATTCCACAGGGCAGCTAAGAACACCAGGTGACAGAGAGTGGAGGGCGGAGTCCCAGAGATAGCCAGGCCTGCCTGCCCTTGCCCTGCCTGGGGCTGAAAATAAGGCGGGCAGGTAGAAATGGGGTGCTGATCCTCTACAGGAAAGTGAGATTGTTTAGTCTCCTACCTGGCCCTTAGAAAATGTCCTCAGAGTAGGTGCCACCACCTTTAGAGTGGCCTGGGCCCCAGTTTTTAAAACTGCCCTTACAAATTGATGAAGGGGAGCGAGGCAAGAGCTAGCGTAGGGCCCCCAAGCCCTGTAAGGGAACAAAGCTAGCTAAAGTCATGATAATCCTCGGCCACTGTCCCCTTGTTCACTTGATAATAATCACTGTCCCGTTTGGGACTCTGCAGGGCACAGCTGGTAGCTGTAAAGATTTTTAACTTTTCTCCATAAATAACGTCACCTATTCAGAACCCAGGGGTAGTTTTTTGAAATATCTTCCTGCATTCCAGTGGATTGCCTGACCCTCCCCCAGACCAAGGAACCGACCCAACTGGTCTGGGCCCCCCACCCAAGCTTCTGCATTCCAGTAACTGACCCACCCAGACAGCAGCCCTTACCAAAGGACGCATGGTTCCACCCGGAAACCAGACACTCAGCAGACCCTGATTTTCTATCCCTCTATCCACCAAAATGTCTTTAAAAACCCAGTCCCTCCGGGCGGCTCCTATGGCTCAAAGGGGTAGGGCACTGGCTACCGGTTCAAACCCAGCCCTAGCCAAAAAAAAAAAAAAAAAAGAACCACCAGTTCCCTCAGTTCTCCAGGAGGCAGACTTGAGAAAAGTCCCCCTCCGAGAATAAAATAAACCCTTTCTCTGCTGTCAAATACTGGCTTTGTCCTGGGCAGTAGGCAGATGAACCTAGCTGGGCAGCAACATTTTCTCATCTGTGAAAAAGGGACCGTCCAAGAACCCACTTCATAGAGTTATTAGGAAGCATTCAGTGAGGTAATATTTGTAAAGAGCTTGGAATAGGCCTGGCACATAATAAACCTACATACGTGTTTGATAACTTAATAATCAAAATAAAATAACTGTAAATGATTTCTCAGGAAAGGGAAAGTAGTGCTAAGGTTTTTCCAAACAGCCTGGAGTGCTTGAGGCTTTTGAGAAGCGTGGAGGTCTTTGACAGAGCATTTAATTTGTATGGGGGATGCTTTTTGCATGCAAAATTGATTTGATATGCAAATAAACTGTAGTTGATTGAAGACTATTAACCACTGTTCCTTAGACTAGTGGCTGTATTTGAGGATGGTCATCAGCACCACCCTGCCTCCACCCACCTTGCTGGTGAGTCGGGTTTTTCTCCAGGGTCCATCCCTCCTACCTGTGGGTTCAGTGATACCCAACCCTGCCAGGTCTATAAAGGAACCACTGGCAGGTCCATAAGGTTGGCGCAGATTTGGTGATTTGTTCCACATCCCTCATTTCATTGTTAGAAATTCACAGGGCCTGGGAAGAACACTGGCAGAACGTTGCCAGAGGAACATCTAACAATGAAATGAGGAGACCCTTAGTGACCATTTCAGGACAATCTGCCAGAACTCTGACCAGGCAGGAGGTGCCTTGGGGCACATGTGGTGAGGCCAGGCTGCCGTTTCAGCTGGGCTGCTCTCTCCCAGGAGCCATTCAGGGAAAGCTAGAAATCTTCTCCCCCCAAACCCCCTCTGGAGAAACAGAAAAGGGGAGGCTAAGCAGATCACGGGCTCAGCAGCATGAAGTGGCTAACAGCCTATTCAGGGGGACAGAGGACCAAGGATTTTGTACTTTATTATGGTGGCTGCAAAGGAAAGCTGAGGATTTCTTTTTTATTGTAGTAAAGTATATGTAATATAAAATTTAGCATTTCAACCATTTTTTGCTACATTTCAGTGGCTTTAAGTACATTCATAACGTCCTGCAGCCAGCACTGCTGCCTACTTCCAAGATGTTTTCACCACCCCAGACAGAAACTCTGCACCCTGTAGGCAGTATTAGCCCTCCATGCCTCCTGCCCACTAGCCCCCTCTGAATTCTGCTCTGCTCCTGTATACAGAGACAGAAATTTTATCTGCTCGAGATGTTTCATGGAAGTGGAATCTTGCAGCATTTTGTCATTTTTGTGCCTGGCTTATTTCACTGAGCGTATTTTCAAGATTCGTCCATGTTGTATCACGTATCAGAATCTCCTTCCTTTTTAAGGTTGCATAATATTCTAGTACGTGGACGTGCCACATTCTGTGTGCTGCTCAGCTGCCTCTCGGCTGCTGCCACGAGCCGCGGCATTGCCGCATATGTCAGATCTTTGGGGTACATACCTACAGGTGAAATTGCTGAGTCTGTCGGTGAGGACAGCCACGGTTTTGTTTCCAAGCTTTGCTTTCTTGGCTAAGGCCGGTTCTAGCCCACCTGACAGGAACCACGTGGGCCACATGCCCTGCTGGCTGTGCTTGCAGTAATAAAGTAGTAGTAGTAAAGCGCACGTGCCTTCTGCTTCGATGGCAGGAGGAATGAGACAAGGGGAGGCAGGGATAGAGGATGTATATCTTCCACGTGGGAAGCCTCGGGCACTGAGCTCCTCCTCGCACAAAGGTGAGGTCATAAGGAGCCCCTGCCAGCAGTCAAAAGCCCCACTTAGAGTAGACACAGGTGCTCCCTAGAAGTTACTAGCGCTTATTTGGAAATGGTTATTATCTTACCAGCACTGATACCTGTTGGGGGTTGAGGATCCTAGTTCCCTGAACCCAGTTCACCTGGTTTGATGACTCAGCTAAGCTAGAACATTCAACCAAGGCACGGCAATAATCAAAAGCCAAAGGGAGGGCGATAATCAAAAGCCAAAAGGAGTGGAAACGAAAAATGAAACTTCAGCAGCACAGTGTGGTTAGAAAGCAAAAGTAACCTACAGAAGTTTCAGGGTAACAAAGAGAGATTTATTGAAGAAGAAGAGTAATATTAAAGCCCTTCCCAGGAGAGCTGGCGTGGGCCCTCTCATGAAGGAGAAGTGAGAGCGACGGCCACGCAAAGGTCTGCAGCAGAGTAAATGCTGTTGGGGACGGGCTGCGAGTCTTCCGCTGGCCTCTCTGCACCTCCACTCAGCGTTGCCCTTTTCTATGGGTCATTGATTGTCTCTTTCTATTGGTCATCAGTTACCTAGGTTACCTCACAGCCATGTTCTTACGGGCCCTCCAGACGTCTGGTGCAGCAGGCCAGCTTTTCCTCCCGCCCCCCCTTGAAGTCCCCTTCTTAGTGTCCCTTCTCATCACCCACTGGGGACTAGGACAGCTTTGTGAAATTCCTCTCCTTGGTGCCACTTCACAATTTAGGCTGAGTCAATCTCCTGTCACGGAGCACTCTGGCTCTTCCTGGACAGCGTCATTCCTCCAGGTGTGTGGGGCAATGACATTGCCATCGTCTGGGCTGTGCGGGTTAAATTACTTACCTGATTAGAGCCGCCTAGAGCACAGCCTGCAGAGGAACACTTGATGAATGTTCTTATCTGGAGGGGAATGTTATTTAAGAGATACAAAGAGAAGGCCAGACCCCTGTTTCCGTGGGGCTCTCAGCGGAGGAGAGATGGTCTCTGGCCCAGAGTTGAAGAATGTTTTAGGAATAACAGGAGACATTTGAGCTGGATCTGGGGAAAGAGTGGGATTCCAGGGGGTATAGACAGAGATGAAGTCCAGCCATAAGTAGTCGGTGATGGAGTCTTAGAGTTGTGGGACATGCGGGCTTCAGAGTGGCTGGGAGATTGGCCAGAGGGCAGATTCCCTGGCTCCCTCCCCAGAGGGTCCCATTTAGGTTCAGAGTGGGGCCAGGAGGCTACAATTTTAACCAGCTCTTCAAGGACCCTGGTGTAGGTGGTTCCCAGGGATAGCTTAGGGGGTGGCATGACAGATTGGAGAGGACAGAGTCAGGAGAAATCAAGTTTAGATGAGTAAAGATCCCATGAGGTCTTGAAGCAGAGGTGGGGTAGAATTAAGAACAGGAATGTGAGGGAGAGAAAACACCTTCAACTCCGAAACTTAGGACAATTATTCAGCCATAAAAGGAATTCCTTTCTGATATACGCTACACCATGGATAAACTTGTAAACATTAGGCTAAGTGTAAGAAGCTAGTCACACAAGGCCATGTATTATATAATTCTATTTATATGAAATTCCCAGAACAGGGAAATCACAGCGACAGGAAAGGCTGATGTGTGGTTGTTGGGGGCTCAGGGAGAGCAAAGTGGCATGTGTGTCTTTCAAAGTTAATGAAAATACTCTGGAAGTAGCTGGTGGTGATGGTCACACAACATTGTGTTACTAGAGGCTACTGCATTGTTTAGTGTAAAATAGTTAAAACAGCCAGGCGAGGTGGCTCACACCTATGATCCTAGCACTCTTGGAGGCCCAGGCAGCTAGATTGCTTGAGCTCAGGAGTACAAGACCAGCCTAAGCAAAGGCAAGACTCCAGCTCTACTAAAAAAACTGAGGCAAGAGGATTGCTTGAGCAAGAGTTGTTTGCTATGAGCTATGACGTCACGGCTCTCTACCCAGGGCAACAGCTTGAGACTCTGACTGAAAAAAATAAATAAAATAAATAAAATGATCAAAACAGTACGTTTTGTAGTATGCGTATTTTTCCATAATTTAAAAAACTGGGAGCTGAGCATATCCTCATCCTGATTGACTTTATAAGGAGTTAAAGCCGGCTTTTCCGCCATGCACCGTGGAAAACGCAGTCACTGTCTCGATCAAGTGGTGCTGCAGTGAGTCTTAAATAGATTACTTTGAAAGTAGTTGCTCACAACTCCAGCACGAGACCTTTTCAGGAAAAAAAATTCAACAGAAGTAAAGCCTAAGATGTGGAGAGGCACAGAAGCCCTCATGGCGCGGCGTGAGTTGTGCACAGTTGCACAGTCCCCCTGCCCAGCGCAGAGAGGTGTCTGGAGGGAGGGCAGCAACAGAGCCATTTCCCTCTTGTATTATACTTTACTTACATGAGCGCACGGGAGGCGGGAAGGAAGGACAGCAGGCTTTGGAGGCCTTGCTGAGCACATACAGCACTCTGGTTTGCAGCAAACAGGGGAAAGATCCCAGGGGGTGGAGGCCAGCCTGAAGTCTCCAGGTGTGTGTGGCCCCTGAAGCTTGACCTGGCCACCAGCCTGTCGGCCTCAGGGGCTCACACTTGCTCACCAAGATGCAAAGCTGAGGAAGCCATGCTCACAGCCTAGCCCTCCGTCTGTCCCCACTCTCATGGCAGATGCCCAAAGAGCCAGCCAAGACAAACAGCTCAGGGGGCTTTCCAAGCAGCCTCTAACACCCACGTGCATGAAGCACCACGCTCCTGCCCCCACCTGAAGGTGTGAGAGTTCCCTGCCACCTGCAGAGATGCTGCTCCCCACCCCACCCCGTTTCAGAGGTGGGGTTCTTTAGGAAGAAATGTGGCCAGAAACATCAGTTCAGCTGCTGGCCTTGAAGGGCAAGAATGCTGGACAGCTTGGGTGGACAGAAAGGATTGGTGTATTTTCTTTTTCTTTCCCCACTGTGGGATACAAGCTCTGATGAAAGGTGGACTTTGACCCTGCTCCCACTCAGCTGTCCACAGGAAAGGAAAAGCCAAGGAGAGCAAGTAGGGCTGGGAAAGCCAGAAGCCTGCCATGGGCGGTGCAGAGTCAGCAAAATGTGGTCTCATACATGTGCAGAAATAAATTGTTGCAATTGTTCTCAGAAGGTGACATTTTAGGAACTACCATGGCTGAATGTTCTGCTTTGGTCCCAGAAGCCTGGAGAAACCATGGCTGTGCATTCTTCATTTCAGAAGTTCTCCAACACTACTGCAATGGCTTGGTTTGAACCAAATTCATTCATTCATTCATTCATTCATTCATTCATCCAGTGTTTGATGAGCATGTTCTCTGTGTGGAGAACTGGGGGCCCAAACCCAGCACCAAGCCAATTCCCTGGGAACGGAAGACTCTAAATAATTGTCTCTTGAACACAGGAATGAATAAATGAAACATTGTCTTCAAGAAATTCACAATACACTTTAAATGCCCAAACATAACACTTAAAAGGTAAACGACAAGTAATAACTTTGTGACAAACAGCTTATAACTAAGACTCAAAGTATATAAGTGAATAGCTGGTGTAAGCTTGTGAAAAAGAGTGATGCCATTGGTTGATGGAAGAAAAGCTCCAGGAGAGAGCTGAACCTTAAAAGAGATAGACGACAGAATGACAGGAGGCACACCAGGATGAAAACAAGCGTGGTATGTTGGGGAGATAACAATAGAACAGTCTGGAGCAACAGGTGCGGAGAAGAACGTGAAGGATGACATTAGGAGGACAGGGAGGGTGAGAGCGAACACGGCCCTGCAAGTAGGGCAAACCTGAGAGGCTGCTGGCACACCACAAGACACGAAAACTAGGTCTGGGGTCCATTAAGCTAATGTAATATACACCATGGACTGGAAAGAGAAAGAAATGGAAGGGAGGACACCACGTAGGGTGATGGTGGTGAACTTCTGGCAGGTCTCAGACTCCATGGAGAACCCATTGAGTACTGTCAGTTTCCTCCTCCCCCAAATAAATCTACCCACAAGCAAAACTGTGAGTATGATCTCCTGGGGTGGGTTGCAGCCCTAACCCCCATTCATGGACTTTCTAGCATACAGGGTCCCCAAGGTAAGTGCCCCCTTTTGAAAGAACGACCCTTTTCTGCATGCCTGTATGGGCCCAACTGAATTCTGCAGAGAAGGTTTGAGAATGATTTTGCATAAGATTAACCCGAGGATTGAAGGGAAGAAGCACATACTGAAGCTTCTTCTTACTGTGAGGATTTAAATATGGGAAGCTCCATCAGCGTCTGCTGGCGGGGGCAGGACTACCAGCAGAAACATCCAGGCTCAGATCTGAAGATACAAAGACCAGGTTTCCACACAGGCTGCAGCCTGGAACTGAGCAGGGCATTCTCTGGGCAGAGTAGAGATGCACTACTCTGAAGACACGGTAGGAGTTATGCATTTTAAAAGGTAAAAGTATTGAACACACTGTCCTTTTGTTATTAAATCCATACCACTCTAGATGAATACTTGTCCTCAAAGGCAATACATGTTTTGGGGGGGGGGGGCAAGAGATTTTTTTTTTCCCAAACAGTGAAAAAATGTTTGATGTGTACCCCTGCATTGCTGGCATCAGGGAGAATTGTACGGCCCATGGTGTGCCCAAACATTAATAAGTCCATAAGGACTTACTCTAAAAGGAAGAATGAAAGAATTTAAAGTTATATGCTTCATCTATAAGCCCACCAAAAGGGGGAGGGGGGAAGAAAAGACCAACAAACCAGAATCACCCATGCACAAACATACACGGAAAGATCAAACGGAGGGTGTGCTTTCTTTTCATTTGATTATCCTTCTGATTCAGAGGTAGGGGCGTATCACATTACAGGGAAGGAGAGACTCTTACAGGGTTTGGATCAATCATCAAGAATCTCTTCAATTTCATCTGCTACAAAAGCCTGTGGGGTTCTCATCCTCCTGGATTGGTGAAGAGGGTTGTTCTCAACACACAGCCTCTGGGCAGCCAGAGAGAGTCAGAGCCTCCAGACCTTTAGAAAAGGAGGCTCTGACCAGCTGTCCATCTTGACTCTGGGGATCCGGGCAACACTTCAAGGGGACACCGTAAAGACAGTGTTTAAGAGCAAGTCCCTTTCCGTGGAACCCACACAGAGTAGGTGCCAACAGCTGGCTTCATAGCAGACCCAGCTGCTTTTTTATACAAATGCTTCAGCCACCAAAGCCTTGTGTAAGCGAAGGGGCAGGCAACCTTTCAAGCTGGCTGGGTTTCTTTGGGTGACTTGGATTTTCCTGGGTGATCAGTTTTCCCACATCCATCATCTGGGTCTAACTTGGCCTCCACCAAGCCAGCGACTTAGGCTCTCAGTCACTCATTAACGAGGAGGACCGCCTATGAGGCTTTTAGGTGCTTTCAGGAGCGTTACCATTGTAATGAGCTGATTTATGGTCTTGCCTTTATAGCTCTGACTTGGTTCAATTTGGCCAAAGAAGTGGAGGTTGTGCTCATGCACAAGCCTGGGTCCCAATGAGGAACAAAGGAATGGGAAACCATGAGGGTTTCTCCCTGCTCTCCCAGACTCAGAGTCCTAGATAAAACATGGATAACGAAACGGAGTTCTGTAGAGGCAGGTACCCTGCAGAAAGCCTTTCTGCTGTGAGCTGAGGACTCTGCTCATGGTCTGTGCAAATGCCATTCTCCTACACGAGAGCATCGTTAAAGGATTTTGGGGAGAAGCCAACTCCAAGGCAACTGAGTCATACAATGGACAGGTAGATAACATTTAGTTATCACTAGAATGGTGAAAATTCAATACATGCTTCCAGAAGAAATAAAACTTTCTGCTCACCAAGGGGAAAATGCCACCTTCGCTCAATCAATATTTTCTTCCCAAACTGCCTGATTCCCAACACCTCCTCTGTTAAATCTCTTTGCATTTGCAAAGGGAGAAGTAAACATGACTTGCTTCTGAGAAGGAAGGAAAGCACATCCTCCCATAAGCTGCAAAGGTTTCTTCTGGGTGAAAATAGAAAGTCCAAGCACAGAAACCGGGTGAGGACGTTCTGAAAGGCCTCCCGTGTCCACAGGGGGCTGCCAGGCGCCCACGGCGCGGGTCTGTGCCACACTGATCTGGCCTCCCACCGCCACTCACACCGTTTTTTCCACGACAAAAATGGCTTAGGATTGGGAGACTTGCTTCAACACCAACGAAAGGACCTGAAATGACAAATGCCTTCCGCTTCCACTTCTTCCTATTATTATTATTATTATTATTAAACATCAAGATTTTTAAGCCTTTGCATTTATGAGAGTGTGGGTCATTTTCTACCTTTACGTATTAATATTCCTAGAAATGAAGCCTTTCCCTTTTGCTTTTTAATTTTTGAATTTTAAAAAATGTTTTAAATTAATTTTTTTTTTTTATTTTTTTTTAGCACAGCATCAATCCCAATCTTGGACCCCAAAGGTGAAGTCATTTTACACACAGGACTAATTCAGCCATGACCACGCCCTCCCTACTTCACATTCCACTGGGGGTGGGAGGGCACTGGGGACAGCACTGTGTATTATAGCCTTTAACTCCAAGTCTGAAAATCTTGAACAACTGCCCTTGCAGGTGAGTCTAGAGACTGCCTGAGCTTGCCACGTGTGGCAGGGGAAAGCTGTGTGCTGCCAGTTTCCTCCTACGGGGCATTAAATTGCAGAGATGAGGACAAAGGAGGCTTTGCTTGGAGTGCAGACCCCAGCGTGCTTATGTTATGTTATATGCTGTGGACCCCTTACTATTTTTGATTTTTAAAATAAATAGCCCTGAGGGAAAAGGCTGGCTTTACATCAACACACAGAAATTTAATTTTAACTTCCATGAATACCGCTATTAACAAGCGGTCCCTTTAGGGCAGGAAGGGCTCCTACCAGCAGAGACCTTGCCTATGACTTCAGCTCATACGTTTCCAGAACAGTCACCGTGAGTGTCTGAGTGTGTGTTTTTTTAAAAAGAAAACAAAACTGCACAACATAGCACCTTTTTTTCCCTCTGTCTCTCTCATTCAGAAAATTCTTTCCAGCTTACTTAAGAAGATAGGAAGTCCTATCACCTTAAATAAGGGAATTTGCTGAACCAGAAACTTCCAGTGCTCCAGAGTGGAAAAGTGTACGGCTACCATCGTTGTGGGGGACATTCCCAGACCATTGCATTGAGCAGACTTCTGATTAAGGGGTGGCAGGGCTGATAGCAAAAGACAACGACAGCAGAGGCTCCATGCCCACAGCCCACAGAGCAGGGCCACGGCGCCGATCCATGTGAAACAATTGCTCAGAGGGGTGTTTGGAGGAAGGTAGTTAATCCGGCTGAGGAGAGGGGCCTCGGCTGCATCCACAGCTCACATGTCAGAAAGGGCACAGACACATCCAAGGAAGCCCTACAAGGTGGAGTGATGCTTCTCTTAAAGATATTTTTCTGCAACATTCTGTCACTTTCAATTTTTTAAATAAACTTCCTGAGCAGCAGAAAGGAAATTTCTCTGCATGTCTTTGATTCATTTCTACTTTGTCAAAAATATTGTTTTTCTACAAAGGGCTGGTCTCTCGTGCTGTGTCCCCCAAGCCTCATCCCACTTATTTGGCCAGGAGATTCATATCAATGTCACTATCAAGAGTCCTAGGTTTAGTTCAAACCTATAAAGGAAGGTGCCTCAAACGAGTTTGCAATTTGGCTCAATCAACGTCTTTGCCATAGAATACCTGGCTGTGATCAACACACTGGCCCAACAGGGCAAGAGAGGCCCCCGTGGCTCACACAACACATGTCACCCAAACACCAACCAGGACAGGTGGAAAGACTTAGCTGGCTAAGCTGAGAACTGTGAGTATTACCACGTCCATTCTAAACGGTGGTCTTCCTTTATGAGCTCTGACAAGTCTATCTTTCAGTCCCGATTGAACTCCATTCTTCCAATGGAGACTTGGAAAGTTTCTGTCACAGGCTGAGAATGATATGATTATAATGCAAATAGAACATTTCCTTGTAAATGCAAACTTGTGAGAGGAATTTCTTTGTTCCCAAGACTATTCTGCTCTAATCTGTCTCCCCTCCTCTACCTTTTTATTTATTTGTTTATTTTTGATTTGTCACCCAGGTTACAGTTCTGTGGTATCAGCCTAGCTCACAGCAACCTCAGACTCCTGGGTTCAAGCGATAGGGACTATAGGCACCCACCACAACACCCTGCTAATTTTTTCTATTTTTGATAGAGACAAGGATCTCGCTCTTGTTCAGGCTGTTCAAACTCCTGAGCTCAAGTGATCCTCCCTCCTCAGCCTCCCAGAGTGCTAGGATTACAGGTGTGAACCACAGCACCAGTCCCCCTCTCTTCTGTTTTTCCAGAAAGCCGCAACCCCACCTCTCAGGATCAAAAATAACTTCCTTTTTCCTTTTTTTTTTTCTGTCTTCTTTCTTTGGAGCTAGGGATATTTTAGTTGTTTTCACTAACTAGTCTAATGATGTCCAACTTACAACCACACCAGCACTAACCCCAGCCTGACCATAACGTGACTGTCACAAATGGCTATCTAAGCTAGACTGCTTACCACAAAGACCCCCTGCCATGAGCATGTGTACAATGATTCTATTTTTCATGTACATACAGATGCAGCCATTTCTACAGTGGCTCTGCACTCCTTGGACGGTACTAGCCTCTAATTTACTTTTAAATTTCTTATTACATGCGTCATTTCAGAAGAGGAGCACGCATAATGAGAACAATAGAAGCTGGGGGTGAAATTGTGAGGAAAATGATAGCAATTACTGCATACCCAGATCCTTGCTCAGAAAAAGTAGCTGAGGACAAGATTTAAGATGAAGCCTTTTAAGTCTCCTAAGTACAACTCTTTGAAACCCACTCTCTTTCAAAAACATCATAATGATCTCACAATCATGACTTCAAACAGTCTTAATGAAACCCACAGAGAAAGGCATGCACAACTTCTCAGTGGTGAGAAGAGGTTTATTTAGAGAATTAATAGAAAGTAGACGAGCCCTTACACGTAGCCATCCTGTTGCGACAATAAATTATTACATTGTGGAAGGCTTTTTATAAAATTAGATACCCCAGTAGCAAGAAAAAATGAAACCCTGTCTCCTTTATCGGAAGGATCAGTAGCAATTGAAATAACTCTATCCTGGGAGAGGATTAAATCCTAACCTTTCCAAAAAACGTCATTTAAATGAAAAAAGCCCATCTAAGATGGTGCTTCGTGCCAGAGCCTGAGTCTGCCTGGGAGATGTGGGCTGCTGATAGGCCTTCTGCTTGCCTGTCCCTGCAGATCCCAAGGAGATGACGTCTTCCTTATCTACCTGCTGGACTCCCATCCAGGCTACATGACAGCTAATAGCCAGCAGCTCAGAGCAGGGAGCAGCCTAGCTGGTTTGAACTAGTTTAAAATGACAGCAGTAGCTTCCTTATCACACATTTTGCTAGGTTTGTGGCTCCCATAAGAGATACCTGGGGAAAAATATCTCTGGTATAATTTTAAACACTCAGCTCCCTCCTTAAGGAGCATTATCTACCATCTTGATCTAATTAAATTCCAAAGAAGACTTCTGTTCTGATTCCCCCTTCCCCCCTTTGGGCCAGACTGCTGAGCGCTGGGTAACGCTAGCTCGCTGGAATCTGCTTCCTGCGCTGCTAGTCTTGCCTAAACTAGAAGATCTGTACCTTCTGAAATTCTTTGATGACTGATGTTCTTTTTTCTTGCAAAGAACCTTTGCTTAAGCTTTCACCTTTCACATCTACCTGCGTGCAGGACGTGCTTGACAGTGAGGCGCGCGGCACCGCCTGGGACACGTCTCAACGACTCCTTTGTTAATGGGTTTTGCACCTTTTCTCATAAAACATCCAGGAAGCCTTCTTCTCTGCTTCTTCACTGTGCTACAGGTGAGAAATGACAAGGCAGAAGGCCCAAATCCAGACGCGGCAGACACCACAGAGCTGGTGCTTTTCCAGGAAAATTAGCTAGAAGGGACTTGGGAGGCAACCCAGGCAGGCCTCTCGCTCTGCAAATGAGAAAACCCAGAGACGAGAGCCTTTGAAATCTCCCCCTTCATATTACATCCCTGCCCTGCCCGGAACCCTTTGGTGGCCTCTCATCCCACTGGACATTTGACTTGGAAATGCACCCTCAACAACCTCGAACCTACGCAGTGAGAAGCCCAACCTCGCCATGCTCAGAGGCCACGTGGAAGAGGACTAAGGCCCCCACGGGTCACACCACCTGAGCCAACAGCCAACAACAGCCAGCTAGCCGGACAAGTGGGCTCCAGTCAAGCCACACGGAGCAAACATGAGCTGTCCCCAAATTACAGCATCCTCTGATAAGATCGCAAAATCGTGAGCAAATAAATGGTTGTTCTGAGCCGCTCTGAGGGTGAGTTGCTGCACAGCAACAGATGGCCAACAGCCTCCCAGAAATGACCTTATTCTTGCATTCGTCTATAGCCTGCTGTCCCCTGATCCCCTTCCCTTAATTAAGGACAGAAACTCCATGAACATATCTGTCCTGCTCATCACAGGGGTCTCGGTATTTAGCAGTGCTTGGTCCCTAGTACGTGCTCAATAATTCCTGTATGAATAAGTGAATGAGAAAATCCATGTGAGTTTGATCACTTAGCCCTAAAAGCCCAGTGTCCGGCTCCTGACCTCACCCCACTCTGCTACCCCAAGGCAGCACTGCTGTGCTGCTCTCTGCCTCATCTGACATCTGTAGTCTTCTGCAAGGATCCAAGTCCTAGAATTGTCCTGGTTTACTGCAGAATATGTCCTTAATTCCTAAGGAATGATGCTCAAAGCTAAACACATCTCTAGCTAATCAATCAGATCTGATTACCTGTGCATACTCAGAGTAACCATAAGGAACATTTAATTGAGCATGTCTTTGGGCCAAGCCTCACACTCAGCCCTTGGCAAATATTAACTCATTTATTCCTCTTATTAAGCCTACATGACAGGTCACTATCACTTTTACAACAGAGGCCACTGAAGCAGAAAGAGATTCAGTAATTTTCGCAAAGTCACTGGGCTAGAGACTGGCCCAGCTGGGTTCTGAAGCAGGGCAGTGTGTCCCGCAGGGAGTGAAAAGAAGGCCTTTCCTCCTGCCTGTAGACCAAGCCCTCCTTTGCTGGTTTCATCAGCACTGAGCATGGTTACCCATCTCCCTCTGGCCTTGCTCATTAAGAAGATGAGATGGTCCCCAGTGGGGTGGAGGACGATGTTATCATGGGACTCCTAGAATGGAGACAGTAGTCCGGTTTTCAAAGGCCAGGAAGGTAATGGAGCAAATATCTTATCTTCTGTGAAAGCTAAAAGTACCCAGCAGAAATCCAGCCCAACTATGAAAGCATTGCTGCCTCTTGGCAGAAGCCAGTGTCTGGGTGAGGGGAAATGTCTTGGATCCCACAACAAATGGAAACTCAAGCCATCTGAGTTTGATAGAGTCCCAGCCCAGATGAAAGTCGGGGCTGTGCTCCGAGGGGCACCACCCACTCTGCATTGAGTTCACCCCTGTGGGACTGGGCATTCTGCTGGGTGGGACCCGGCTCTCTACAATCGCCAGAAAAAATAATCTAAGACAAGACCGAGACAGAAGAAAGGGGTGCTGAAGGCTGTTCAGAGGATGAGGTTATTTCCAAGGAACCTGAAAAGGCTCTGGGGTCCCACACGGAGACAACAAAGGCAATTTTTCTTCTTTGTCTTATGTCCTCGATTCCTAAGGAGTGATGCTCACGGCTAAACACATATCTAGCTAATCAGTCAGAGAGCTGGTTACCTGTGGGCAGAAACCCGCGGAAGGGCACCCTTCTTCAGAGCCCTGTGGCCTCTGGGGCTTAGCGTCTCCCAACAGAAAGTGACAGAGGTGTCATCTGGCCTGGCACGGGCAGAGGCTCCACCTCC
Source organism: Loris lydekkerianus (assembly GCA_963574355.1). Lineage (NCBI taxonomy): Eukaryota > Metazoa > Chordata > Mammalia > Primates > Lorisidae > Loris > Loris lydekkerianus. Next base: position 48,742 of record CAUYPK010129876.1, read on the forward strand.
CAGGCTCACTTGTGCCAGTTTGGGTGCTTTCTTACCTTTCTCCCCAGCAATGGCCCATGGGCCCACCTCTCTCTGTGCAGCAACTCCTGAGAACGGCGGGATCACATGCCTGTGTGAACAGTGGGGGTGGGGGAAACCCTTCCCTGTCCCATAGCAGGACACCGATGATCCAAGGGAGGACTGACAGATGCCTTGGTTCATTCTGAGTCTCGCCTCTGTCCCTGGTGCCCACCACATGAGGGCAGAGTGAAGGAGAACAGGCTGGGTGGATGCAGCTCATGGGGACCTTGGTGCAGTGTCCCGTTCAGGTGGGGGCCACTTAGGTCATGAGGAAACCCCTCAACTTCTGATTAATGTGAATAAGCAGCAAGCAGCGGAAAAACAAAACCAAGCAAACAAAAAACCCAGCTTCACCGGCGAGTTCTCCTTAAAAATGGTTGAAGGGCCTTAATTAGTATTTCACATCACAAGTGAAAGAAAAGCGGTAACCTGCTCCTTACCAGCAAATGTATAAACACACCATCCTGATCCATTAACAAGTACTGCCATATGCTCTAAAAGACCTTCTTCTTTACTGCCTTCAAGTGGAGCTGAAAATAATTGTGAAAGTTGGAAATTTTATTATAGATCTGAAAAGTGAGAAGAGACTTTTAACCCTTGCCTTGTTGTTTTCAGCCCAGCAGAGAACTTCGATTCCCAGGTTCCAGAAATCCTCGGCACTGAGCTGAGGTCCCGGCTGCCACGGCTGGGCTGTGTGACTCAGGGCTTCTTACCCTCCCTTGCCAGCAGGTGCCTTTTCTATCAGATGTGGACAATCGCATGGGTGACGTGGAGGGCTTCCCACAGAGCTGGCCTAGAGATCCCGAGGCTTGTCATCTTTGTAATCATTCTGGCTCCATCAAGTTGAGGGCGATCCAGGGTCTCGGGACAGAGAACAGTCATAGTCACTGGATTCCCTTGAGCATGCTGAAAATTTCACTTTCAAGGTTGGCATCACTGAGCATTTTTTATTCAAGAGGAAACCGAGGTTGAAACAACACAGGGGATTTGCCTAAGGCCCCTCTGCAAAGGCACAGTGGTGGGGCGTGCTATGCAGAATAGACATGTCCCCTTCGCTGGTTCACAGGCCAGCATCCCTGTTAGGGCTGACCTGCCAGGGGAAGTGGAGAGCAGAGGACAACCATTTTAAGAATACATTTCCACTGTTGTGAGCTATGACATCACGGCACTCTACTGAGGGTGACATATTGATACTCTGTCTAAAAAAAAAAAAAAAAAAAAAAAAAAAAAAGGAATACATTTCCAACCCTCAAAGTTCTTCCCACTAAGTAAGTGAAAATGGATAAATTAGTAATATTTTTGTTATTTTTCAAATTTTAATTAAATAAACTCTAATATGGCTATAGTTTAAAGTTGAATTTCAGGAAAATGTTTCTCTCTCTTTAAGAATGGACGTTCAGGCTTGGCGCCTGAAGCTCAGTGAGTAGGGCGCTGGCCACATACACCAAGGTTGGCGGGTTCGAGCCCAGCCTAGGCTGGCTAAGCAACAATGACAACTGCAACCAAAATATAGCCAGGCGTTGTGGCGGGCGCCTGTAGTCTCAGCTACTTGGGAGGCTGAGGCAAGAGGATTACTTGAACCCAAGAATCTGAGGTTGCTGTGAGCTGTGACGCCACAGCACTCTACCCAGAGTGAAATAGTGAAACTCTGTCTCAGAAAAAAAAAAGAGAGAGAGAGAGAACAGATGTTCAGACTACCTCTTGTTTGCTCCTTTAAAATAGAACTTGTGATGTTTAGCTGGGCAGAAAGATACTCAACTTGGAAACTATTATACATCTTCCCAATTCCTTTGCAACCAAGTATAGCTATAAGCTAACTTCTGGCCAATAAGATATAAGGGGAAGTGTAGTGTAGAGATTAGTATGAGAGAGGTGTATGAGATGGCTGGAGTTTGAGCAGCCATTTTGTACTGTGAGGTACAAGCTAAGATTGGCAAATAGAAGGAACCTGGACTGCCTATAACCTCGAACATTCATAGTAGAGGAAAGTAAATGCCTCTCTCATATGAACACATGTTACTTTGGATTTTTAGTCAGTCACAGCCAAATCTAATCCTGTCTCTTCTCTCCACATATCCTTGACAGAACCATCTACAACTGCCTCGTATGTGATTGATGTTGTCACTTTCTGACTTTATTTTTTTATTTCTCTTTACTGAATATATGCTTATTTTTCAAGACACCAAACTCTGGAAGCAGTGGATAGATGGTAATTCACATGTCAGTAACAAAATCCCTTAACTTGAGTATACTCTAATAAACTCCTTTGGAAATTTTTGTGGCCTTAAAAGAAAGTAGCTTCAAAGATACTTAAATGAGGCTCAGCTCCTGTAGTTCAAGCGGCTAAGGCACCAGCCACATGTACCAGAGCTGGCGGGTTCGAATAAAGCCCGGGCCTGCCAAACAACAATGACAACTACAACCAAACCATAGCCAGGCGTTGTGGCGGGCACCTGTAGTCCCACCTACTTGGGAGGCTGAGGCAGGAGAATCACTTAAACCCAGGAGTTGGAGGTTGCTGTGAGCTGTGATGTCCCAGCACTCTACCCAGGGCAACAGCTTAAGGCTCTGTCTCAAAAAAAAAAAAAAAAAAAAAAAAAAAAAAAAAAAATATAATTAGAAAGAAATTGGAGGATTTTTGTTTTTTGTAGGCGGTGTTTTTAGATAAGACCCAGATGGT
>CAUYPK010129877.1:0-13137 GCA_963574355.1 Loris lydekkerianus
CCATTGTGTAGGTTGTCTATTTGCTTTGGTTGTTGTATCCTTACCTGTATAGAAGCTTTTCAGTTTAATGAATTCCCATTTGTTTATTTTTGTTGTTGTTGCAATTGCCTTGGCAGTCTTCTTCATGAAGTCTTTCCCCAGGCCAGTATCTTCTAGTGTTTTTCCTATGCTTTCTTTGAGGATTTTTATTGTTTCATGCCTTAAATTTATGTCCTTTATCCATCAGTTTTGAGATTTTGTGATGTGGGTAAGATGGAATCTTAGGGTGGTTTGGATTTGCATTTCTCTAATTATTAGGGATGATGAGTACATCCTATAACTGGGATATCCAGTTCTCATTTTTTGTGGAGAAAGGTGTGGGTCCAGTTTCAGTTTTTTACATGTGGATATCCCGTTATCCCAGCATTATTTATTGAATAGGGAGTCTTTCCCCCAAGGTATGTTCTTGTTTGGTTTATCAAAGATTAGGTGGTTGTAAGATGTTAGTTTCATTTCCTGGTTTTCTATTTTATTCCAAGTGTCTATGTCTCTATTTTTGTGCCAGTACCATGCTGTCTTGACCACTATGGCTTTGTAGTACAGCCTAAAATCTGGTATGGTGATTCCCTTAACTTTGTTTTTTTATTAAGAACTGCCTTAGCTATCTGAGGTTTTTTCTGGGTCCATACTAAATGCAGAACCATTTTTTCCAAATCTTGAAAGTACGATGTTGGTATTTTAATAGGATGGCATTGAATAGGTAGATTGCTTTGGGAAGTATAGACATTTTAACAATGTTGATTCTTCTCAGCCATGTGCATGGTATGTTTTTCCATTTGTTAATATCCTCTGCCATTTCCTTTCTTAGGATTTCATAATTTTCTTTACAGAGGTCCTTCACCTCCTTTGTTAGGTATATTCCTAGATATTTCATTTTCTTTGAAACTATGGTGAAGGGAGTTGTATCCTTAATTAGCTTCTCATCTTGACTATTATTGGCGTATACAAAGGCTACTGACTTGTGGACATTGATTTTATATCCTGAGACATTACTGTATTTTTTGATGACTTCCAGGAGTCTTGTGGTTGAGTCTTTGGGATTCTCTAAGTATAAGATCATATTGTCAACAGAGAGGGAGAGTTTGACCTCCTGTGCTCCCATTTAGATGCCCTTTATTTCCTTGTCTTGCCTAATTGTATTCTCTAGAACTTCAGCACTATGTTGAATAGTAATGGTGACAGAGGACAACTTTGTCTGGTTCCAGTTCTAAGAGGAAAACTTTTCGTTTTACTCCATTCAGTACTATAATAGCTGTGGATTTGTCATAGATAGCTTTCAATCAGTTTAAGAAATGTGCCACCTATGCCTATACTCTTCAGTGTTCTAATTAGAAAACAATGAGTCCTAGACAAGGCTTAAAGTCCTCTGCTCTCTTGCTCAAATTCTCCCAAGGTAGTTCAACTGAGTGCCAAGTCCAAAAAAAAAAACAAAACAGCTAAGGCCTTTCCAGTTTGCGATCTCAGTGCTGCTGTACTTACAGCTGCCGGCAGGATTAGACCAAACGAACACACGCAAACACTTGCCAGTTCTCCACTGCTTTTGTCCTCCTCATAGGGTCCAGAAGTCCCTCACTGACTCCCTGTGTCCCCAAAGGGATGTTTCTGGGCAGATCCCACTAGCCAGAGATGCCTGGAGTCTTCTCTCCACCATTCCCAGTTGCAAGGAAGCTGTTACTTGGCTGCCATTTTGCTCCTCCTCCCTACTTATCATTTTTTAAAGGACTTCAAAAATGTAGGAATTTTCTGCTTAAAGTCATCTATTTCCTATGAAGGGTCAAATAAGAATAATTTATTTAATTCCCAAGACGGTGTACATTTGTTTTCTGGAAAATATTTAGCACTACCCATTATTTTCATAAACCTATGTCTCTCAAATCTATCCCATGCCTTTTCTTCACCTGTATTCTCTCAGTACATGTTTTTAGTTGTCTCTAAGACATTTCCACGTACTGTGTTACAGGCATTTCAAACTTAACATTTGCTCATCTGTCATGTCACACATATATGCAGTTCTAACTGTGGTTAATATTAAGTTCATAATCATCAATTTGGAAGCTTTAGACTTACCGATGACTCTTTTTCTTTCACTATTTATATTCAATCATTCTCCCTCTTAAGTATCTCTTAGCTTTCCCTCCTCTACTCTCCATCCTGCCTGTCCTTGCCCATTGCAGGAGTTTAATGGTAGCTCTCCCTTTTTCTGTTATACCTAGTTCTTTCTGCTGGAATGATGCTTTTTACCCTGATGAATACATATTCATCTTTTAAGACCTCCTCTGTAAACTTTTTTTTTACGCCACCTAGGGAGGTAGGGTGTGCTAAAGACAGACCTGAAATCTTTGTTACATCCTCTCTATCCATACAAAATTCATCGTACCCTCTACTGTGCCTCTTTGGCAATTTTTACAAACCTCTATTTTAGTACTTATATTTCATTGTAATTATTGCCTATAACCCTGTGGAGAATACACATTCTTTCAGAATAATGACTAAAGATTACTTTTATTATTCATCTTCCTGCTGCCTTAGCTTCCCAACTCCTACACACACACATAAAACAATACAAACTTTCTAGTACATGATGTTGCCTTCTATTCTCATATCCACATGTGATAGGGAAGTCAACCTCAGATCCTACCATCATCTGTACCTTCTGTGTTCATTTTTCAGAGAATGAGATCTTGTTTGCTAACTCATTGGGAACAGAATAGTGGGAGCAAGAAAGAAGTCTGTCTGAATTATTAACATTTACAGTAAACTCCCCATTATCCAGAACTCATGCAACCAGGCCAAAAAAAAAAAGAAAAATCAGAGTTTAAAGTCAGTGCACTGCACTGTCAGTCAGCTGATGCTTCATGCATCACTCCCTCGGTGCCCATGTGTTCTCTGTAGCAGTTTTAGTGTTAGTGCGAGTAACTTGGAGTTTAAAAAAGTACGGTAGCGAAGTTGAAAAGTGTATTAACTGCCATTTAACTAAAATTGTACACTGCATTTACAAAGCTGTTTTATAATATAGTGAAACTGTTAAAGTAAGTGAAGTTTGTCTTTATTTGTCTTAATTTGCTTTTTATCAGTGTATTTCAATAATAATACTAAATCAATACGAAGTTTATAGTATACTATGGGAAAAAGAATTAATTAGGCCTGTTTTTAATGGTAACACTCAAGCAACCAGAAACTACATTTATCCAGAATCTACTAATCCCCGTGGGTGCTGGATAACAGGGAGATTACTGTATACATAAACATACTCATCTTGATAATGTTGCTCTGAAATGATCTGATTGTCAAGAAATGCTATAATCCAAGAAGAAATAGCCCATGGAATGTACCACAACAGATATATTCTTAGAATGCCTCTACAAGTCTCATTCCTATTTACCTTTTCCATTAATGGTGTTTTTCCCTTTACATTGGACATACTTGAAAGGTAGCATATAAAAGTCAGACTCGCCAAGTGCAGTGGCTCACACCTGTAATCCCAGCACTCTGGGAGGCCAAGGTAGGTGGATTGCCTGAGCTCAGCAGTTTGACACCAGCCTGAACAAGTGCAAAACCTGTCTCTAAAAATAGCCAGACATTGTGGCGGATGCCTGTAGTCCCAGCTACTCAGGAGGCTAGGTCAAGAGGATCACTTCAGTCCAAGAATTTGAGGTTCCTGCCATTGCACTCTACTGAAGGCCATACAGTAAAAGTTCATCTCAAAACAAAGTAAATAAATAAAAGTCAGACTCTAGTGCCTGCTCAGAGCTAAAATATGAGGTCTGTGTTGAGGGGAGAGGTCATTTTTTTTGGAAAAGATTATAGTTGTTTTTGGTAGGAGTCTTCTTCATGAAACTGACCTGGTTCAAGCAAGCTCTGAAACCATTTTTTAAAAATACTATGGGGCGGCACCAGTGGCTCAGTGAGTAGGGCACCAGGCCCATATACCAAGGGTGACAGGTTCAAACCCAGCCCCGGCCAAACTGCAACAAAAAAATAGCCAGGCGTTGTGGCAGGCACCTGTAGTCCTTGCTACTCGGGAGGCTGAGGCAAGAGAATCACCTGAGCCCAAGAGTTGGAGGTTGCTGTGAGCTGTGATGCCATGGCACAATATATAAATATAATATATATAAATGTATATAATATATATATTATATAAATATGTATTTATATAAAATAAAAATACTCTATAATTTCCCTGGAGACATTATTTACATTTTCACAGATTGTAATTAGGGAATTAATTCAAGGAATGACACGTGCTTTTGCTGGCAGGGAAATTTGTCTTGAACCTTGGTAAACAGGAGTTTTTGATGCTGTCAATACTGAACTTCTGCACTTCTGCCTGTTGATCAGGTTGACCCACCCAGAGGTTCCATACAGTAGTGGCACTACATCATCCACCAACAATCCAGAGTTTGTGGAGGATCTCTCCCAAGGTCACTTGCTTCAGAATGAGTCTTCAAATACAGCAGAAAGCAGTGAACAGAGGCACGAAGATGAGGTGAGCTTAAGTATCTCTTGTTATTGTCCTCTGAAGCTTCTGAAAAAGCAGTTAAGGAAGGTGTTGACTGAGGTGTTCATCCTCTGGCCTTCTTACCTTCTTGGACTGATAACTGTAAGATTTTCTGTTTTATTTTTCTTGTAAGCCATATTAATGCTTTTAATAACAAAAACAGGTAGACTTTCCCCCCCACACCTAAGAAATCTACCTACCTCATATTAGATGCACAGCAAATGCTTGCTGGGTGAGTGCATAATTTAATCATTAATAAGTAAGTGACAAGAGGTATACATGCCCTTATTGGGGCCACACCCTGCTCACCAAGCCCTGTAGAATGGAGCCATATGTGCCCAAAGAATTCATACCACTTACCAAGTCCTTCTCCTCCCATGGGGAGCACCTTTCTTTAACAGAAGTTCATATGAGACTAGACAGTCATGCCCTTGTACTTTTCAGTGTTTCTCACAAACGACTGATTACATTGTATATATTTTAAAGCACTCTTTTTTTAAGCAAGGAAAGAGTACCACCATTGATTTTTGTTTTTTTAGATGTGATTTAACCTTCTGATGTAACTAATAATTCAACATATAAAGACCATTGACCATAAAATATACATTTAAGGAACACATTATCAAGCCAAAGAGCTAGTCTTCATTGTGGTTATATTGTATTTACTAAAATTTTTCTGAGATTTAGTTACTAACTTAAAAATATGCTGGACACAGTGGCTCATGTCTGAAATCTCAACACTTTAGGAAGCCAAGGTGGGAGGATCACTTGAGCCCAGGAGCTCAAGATCAGCCTGAGCAACATAGCCAGACCCTCTCTCTACAAAACCTTAGCCAGGTATGGACCTATAGCCCTAGTTACTTAGGAGGCTGAGGCAGAAGGATCTTTTGAAACTGTAAGTTTTTAGGTTACAATGAGATATAATAGTACCCCTAACCCAGGAAACACAGTAAGAACTTGTTTGAAATAAATACATAATAAAAATCTATATGCTGTCTGTTACAAAAAATAAACTGGGCTTTGAATGTTATTAATATTAATGAGAAATACCCCCCATGAATTATTTTTAATCCTTATTCTACAACTTGTCCCTTCTTTTACCCAGTGCATGTAACATCTTACTCTGATCTTGTGACAGTGTCTACTTCCCTGGCACAGTGCCATGTGTAATACTACATTTCTTGTTTAAGGAATTTCCCTGTCAGGAATCAGAACCTATCAAGTACATATAAAGGTCAAAGCTTGAATGATAAGGTACCCCTTATTCTTATGTTAAGATTAGTATAAAAGTAGCCCTTTAGTGAAACCGTTTGTAGTGAGATAGTCCCTTCTTAAAAACTGCATTGCAGTTATTTGTACCAATGACAGATTAGGAAACCTTTGAGTATCTAGAGTCTTATTCGTAGGAAAATTCCACTCGTACCCTGTTTTGTTCGGTATTTATTCTTGTTTTTGAGTTATTGGAAGGGAATGGCAGTTGTTTGGTTTTAGGTTTTTTATTTTGTTTCGTTTTGTAGCAAAGAAGTAAACGAGGAGGTTGGTCCAAAGGAAGAAAAAGAAAGAAACCTCTTCGAGACAGCAATGCACCCAAATCCCCCCTTACAGGATACGTTCGGTTCATGAATGAGCGTCGTGAACAGCTTCGTGCAAAGAGACCAGAAGTACCATTTCCGGAAATCACAAGGATGTTAGGCAATGAATGGAGTAAACTGCCTCCCGAGGAAAAACAAGTAATTATTCTTATTCCTGATCTTTTGATTATATCTCAATAACTTCTGTAAGAAAAGCAGAGAGGAGGAACAGTTGATTCTTCAATTTTGTCACAGTGCTTAGGAAACCAGAATAGCCCTGCCCTTCATGGTCTTTTCTCCAGCCTATTAATTTTTAAACCATTTCAGGGTATGCTACAGGGATATAAGCAGGAGGAAGTCTAGGACTCCCCTCAACCAAAGCTGCTCCATTTTTATTTTGTATATATGTGAAAGTTCATGTAAGATTTTAAGTGGTTCAGTATTGAGAAATGAAGAAATCTATAACATAATTATTCCACCAAGTTAAATGAAAAGTCATGAATTAAATGACAGAAGTTCATTTGATAAAATTCTGCAGTTCACATAAGATTTTTAAGAAAAAGATTTTACTGCTTTAATAAATACTTTTAACTAGAGCTCTGGCAAATTAACCTGCTGTGGAAAATAAAGCAAGAACTACTTGCATTGTTTCTCCTCTATGACATAAACTAACTCTATTGCCAAATTGAAGTGAATCCATTTGTTAGACAGATTTGAGGGGAATTAAGGACAAGATAGCCATGAGCTGGTTGCAGTGCCACTAAAGTAAAGTGATGATAATTATCATGGGAGCTGCTCCAGGTTAAAAGTTCCCAGCATTTCCAGCATCTGAAAGATATCTATATTTCTTTTATGTCTTACACTCTTTTATGACTTACTCACTTTAAAAAGGATTCCAGACAGACTAAAACCAAATCGAAAAATACTCTCTTGAGAATTAATTGAATTCAAAAATTTTCAAAGAGGTCAAATTTAAGTTGCAATGGAAAGCTCTGTGTTTATGGCAGCAAGCTAGCAGAAAGCGTGTGTGTCATTGGCTGTACTGTGTAAAGGAATAGTGAGCGGTACATACTAGGTTACTCTTTGCTTCTGTAGTTTTCTTTAAATTTAATATATGCTCATTGTTCAGATTTTTTTCAGAAAATAGAGAAGTATATTAACAAAAAAAGCAAAATTAACAACTAATTATCTTTAAGGGTAACCACAGTTGGTTATGTAGGACAAGGTTATATTTGTTTTTATTCTTTTTAACCTTTTATTTGAAAATATTTTGAATGTACAAAAAGTTACAAACGTACAAAGAACATCCAAACACCCTTTACCCAGATTTACAGAAGGTTAATATATTTTGCCCCATGTCTTTGTTTGCATATGCACTTATACATTTGTACACTTGTATTTTCTGAGAATAGAGATATTCTTTTACATAACCATTATGACCTTCATCATTATATATTAATACCGGGCTTTTATTTAACCTACCACCCATATAATGACCTAATATTATCCTTACAACATTTTCCCCCTCTAGTATATATTCTAGTCTCGGGTCAGGTTTTATGTTTAATGGTCAAATCTCTCTTTAGCTTCCATTATGCTGGGATATTTCCATAGCCTTTCTTTGTCTTTTATAGCATTGTTGTTTTTTAAGAATACAATCCCCCTCTTCCACCCTTCTTTTACTTTTAATAGAACATTTCTCATTGTCTAGGATTTTTTCTTATGATTAGATGCATTCTTGGTCAGAGTACTACATAGGTGATGGTATGTCCTTCTCAGGGTATCACTTATGCAGACACATAATGTCCTTTTGTTCTTCATTAGTAATATTAATTTTGTTCACCCAGTAAATTGTTTTTTATTCTCCTCTATAATGAATAAGCAGTCTTTAGGGAGATCACTTAAGAACATAAAAATAATTTATTCCACATCAAAAATTTTTGCTAGATTTAGCATTCATTGGTGATTCTTGCCTGATCTAATCTTTATCATTGTGGATGTAAGATGATTATTTTTCCAGGTTCAGCAGCCCTTCCACATTTACTAGTTGGCCCTCAGTATTCTAATCTAAGCAAGAGTCCTCCCTTTCCCCCTCATTTGTTTATTTATTTGTTTATTTATTATTGGTATGACAAATAATTGTTGGTATATCTGTTATATTACTGTTATGAATTCCCTTTTTTCCCAATGGTTTATAATTTATCCCTGTACTTAATTATTTTGGTGCTTAAATTGTCCCAAATTTGGCCAAGTAAGTATCCCTATATCTGGGTTGTTGTGTGGAACAAGGTTTTTAACATAGTTTCTGACTCTGATTTCTGTTCATTTAGAAGTAGTATTAATATTTTTATAGTTTCTTATGCCTATTTTGATGAATGAAAAGGGCAAAGCATTAAACAAAAGTCTGGTAAATCAATGAACTTTGTTTAAATAATTAATAGCACAAAGCAATCAAAGCTCGTAGGTAGATGTAGGCTCTCTCAAAAGTAGTCCATTTTTAGCTTCATAGGATGAGGTCATTCTCTTTACGTTCTTTGTGTCTCCCAGCTTTCGTGCTGCACTCTTTCTTAAAGGGGCAATTGATGTATGAGATCATTCCTTCAAAATGGGCTGGGGATTGAAAAACAAAGTAATATTCTATTCCTTCCCCTGGGAAGACTTAAGTGTGCCTGTGTGATGTGCAGACCTCATAAGGCCATGTGGAATTCTATCTGTAGAGTTAGAGAAATAATTACAATCATCTTCATGAATTTATTATAAGAATAATCTCTATAGAACTTGTCTTCATTAAATAAGAAAAGGCAATAAGTCTAAAAAGTCAAAATCACCTATTTTGTAACTGAGAGATTATATTTGATTCTTTTTATATGACCGTTTTTCTGATTCTTCCTTAAAGCATATTTTCTATGCTCTATTTTTCCATATTGTAATTGTTCTCTGCTTTCCTCAAAGAGGTAATTGATATTTTACCTAAATAAGATCTCAGTTTCCTGAGTAATTCTACATTCCTTTCCTAGCGCTATCTTGATGAAGCAGACAGAGATAAGGAGCGTTACATGAAGGAACTGGAGCAGTATCAGAAGACTGAGGCCTATAAGGTCTTCAGTAGGAAAACCCAGGACCGCCAGAAAGGCAAATCTCACAGGCAAGGTATCAGAATCAGAACCAAATGTATTTGTAGTTTGTCATGCATGATGGAATGTCAGACCTGTTAGGGTGATAACTGTAAAAGATGTGTTTGCTATCACCTCTTTACCACCCAATATTCACTTACAAGCATCATATGGGAATTTTATTAAAATCACATTTTCTCATTTAGAAATTTCAATTGAGTTTTCATACTCATTATCAACAATTTGGCTTATGCTCCAGGACCCCTTTTAATTAGTTGCCCTTATTTTCCTAATTCTCAGTTTAGGCATTTCTCTGTTTACTAAACTATATAATTGTCTTGCTTTTAACACTTCTAAACATTTCCTGTGCTCTTCCAGCCTCTAGTGGTCCTTCTTTTCATTCATTCATTCACATATACATGCATTCAAAATACACTTATTGAACAATTTATATTAGTTACCATGCTCTCTTCTAGGCATTAAGAATGCAACAGTGAACAAGATAGGCAAGATCTCTGCCTTCACGGATCTTTTATTCTCTGTAAAAATCGTTCAGCACACTCTCACAAGTCCAACTTCACATTCTCTGCCCCCAGGAAACACTGCCGAAGAAGCACCACCCACAACTAATCTTTTGTTCTTTCACCATTGCTTCTTCTCCACATTTGGGCATCTTTGTTGCTAAAACTATTATGTTATACCAACAGCCTTTGGTATGTGTTTCCTGTCCACCTCCTACTTGAATCTCCTCAAAGGTAAAAACTATGTGGCTTGGTACAGTGTCTGATGCCTGGTAATCCTACCACTTCTGAGAAGCTGAGGCAAAGGGATCCCTGAAACCAGGAGCTCGAGACTAGCCTTGGCAACATAGCAAGAATCCGTCTCTAAAAATTAAACAAATGAGCCAGGCACAGTGGTGCATGCTCGTAGTCCCAACTACTCAGAAGGCTGAGGCAAGGGGATCACTTGAGCCCAGGAGTTCAAGATTATAGTGAGCTATGATCATGCTACTGTTCTCCAGCCTCGATGTCAGAGCAAGACCCTATCACCCAAATGAAAATTTTTTTAAATAAAAAAGATAAGAACTGTGTCTGCTGTTTCTCTTATGCCTAATCATATACACTGTAGGTATGGGGTTACCTTTAACCTTTGATGACTGACTGATTAATAAAGCCTTAAGGAAAAATATCACATGTTGTTGAGAGTCTACATATGCCAACAGACTTTATAGTTGGCATAATCATGTATGTACTTGGATTTTGTTATTGTTTTGTTTTTCAGTTTAATATTCTCTTATTCTTTCGTATTTTTAGATGCAGCCCGGCAGGCCACTCACGATCACGAGGTAATTAGCCATCTGTCTACTTATCATATATGTACTCTGTTTATTTATAATAATATTGCTGCTTGAAGTGCTATTTTTGTATGAATGGCAGAATATTTTCTACTTCACAATTCAAACTAAATGAGTTACTTTAGCTTAGGGCTTCTCAACATATGGCAGATGCTTACATTGTGTTTCTGTCCTTGAACTGTAGCCTCTAGCCCTAATCTTTTCCTATGGTCTAGGAGTTTAATTGGCTTTAAATGCCAAAGATGGCTGGAATTTGGAATTAAGTATAGAAATGAGGGCCAGCTGAAAGCTATAACTTGACCATAGTTCATCATCACCACATACCTTAGTGTGACTCTCAAAAAGTTGTTATTTAAAGAATATAGCATTTGGTTAAAATATGTTCAACAACAGCGTCAATAGAGTGCAAGTAACTATACCTCCTCTCCTGATCCCTCATCTCTCAAGCATATGTTTGTATAGTGGCCTTTTCCTCCCATTTGGTTTTGTGTTTCTGTGTGTATATAGGATTTAGGCCTATGTGTATTGACTGTGCTTATAGAGAGCTTTAAATATATGAAGGCTGTGGTTAATATATGGTCATAAAAAGATAAAATCTAGTAATTTCATGCTTTAAAATACTAAATGAGTCCTCATTCCTTACCATGTCCCATTCAAACTAAGCAGTCAGGTTCTTCTATAATTAAATCCTAACTCCCATTTTCTCCTTATGTGTGTGTCTTACATACTTAAAATCTTTGCTACTCACCGTCTTCCAGATACCCCATTCTTCTCTGCTTCCTGCCTATGCTCGTATTATTCCTTTCGTAAGAGTACTTCTTCTCCCTTACACTTTTTTTTCCACTTCCCCCGTCATACTATTTTTGCTTTTCAAAATTCTACTTGTCAAATGACTATTTCAAGTTCTGTTTCCTCCTTTAAACTTTTCTTGTTTCCTCCAACTTCCTTTAACCCCCCATGGCTCTCTGTGCTTCTCTTACACACTTGGCTGATCTGCCCAATGTTGAAGTTATTCGAGTACTTCTATTATGACAGCCAGAGAGTGTCAATCTAACCCCATACCACCTAGCATGATGCTCTTCCATGGAGAAGGTATTCCTTTTTTTCTTTTCCTTTTCTTTTCTTTTTTTTTTTTTGTAGAGACAGAGTCTCACTTTATCACCCTCGGTAGAGTGCCACGGCGTCACACAGCTCACAGCAACCTCCAACTCCTGGGCTTAGGCGATTCTCTTGCCTCAGCCTCACGAGTAGCTGGGACTACAGGCACCAGCCACAACACCCAGCTATTTGTTGTTGTTGTTGTTGTTGTTGCAGTTTGGCTGGGGCAAGGTTTGAACCCACCATCCTCTGATATGGGGCCAGCACCCTACCCACTGAACCACAGAGTCTCATTCTGTTGCCCTAGGTAGAGTGCTGTGGCATCAGAGCTCATAGCACCTAAACTCTTGGGTTCAAGCAATCCTCTTCCCTCAGCCTCCCAAGTAACTGCCACAACACCTGGCTGATTTTTCTGCTTTTGTAGAGATGGGGTCTCATTCTTGCTCAGGCTGGTCTCCAAATTTCTGAGCTCAAGTAATCCTCCCACCTCAGCCTCTCAGAGTACTAGGATTACAGGTGGAGCCACCACACCTGGCCCCATGAATAATTATTTTCATACAAGAATCCATTCAAAGTTGACTTAAAATAATAGGAATTTGAACAAAAAATTTTCCTAAAAAAAAAAAAAAGATTCTCATTTACTCTTTTACATGTATTTGGTTTTGTACTAAATCAAGGAAATCATTTCTTCAGAATATTAACTTATTTATCTTACAGTTGTAGTTAAACCTCATTTGATGTTGGTGACCTTCAAAATGTAGAAAAGAGATTCAAATTCACAGATTAAATAGGTGTATTACCACCTACGAATTGTAAAGTGAGATTACAGTAAATGTTAGTGTTTTATTCATTAGATAAATCCTAGTTATATGTGTAGTTATATATGACATCTCTGTGCTATAATTAGGATAAAATATTATAAATACTTTTTGTTGGAGAAACTGTGTATGCTTTCCATTTTATTTATTTATTTTTTTATTGTTAAATCATAGCTGTGTACCTTAGTGTAATCACCTGTACCCATTCTAAGATGCATCATAGATGTGGCCCCACCCATTACCGTCCCTCCACCAAAACCTCACCCCTCCCTCCCCTTCCTTGGCCCTTTCCCCATAGTCTTGTGCTATAGTTGGGTTATAGCCTTCACATGAAAGCTTTAATTTAGCTTCATAGTAGGGCTGAGTACATTGGATACTTTTTCTTCCATTCCTGAGATACTTTGCTAAGAAGAATATGTTCCAGCTCCATACATGTGAACATGAAAGAGGTAAAGTCTCCATCTTTCTTTAAGGCTGCATAGTATTCCATGGTGTACATGTACCACAATTTGCTAGTCCATTCGTGGGTCGATGGATACTTGGGCTTCTTCCATGACTTAGCAATTATGAATTGGGCTGCAATAAACATTCTGGTACAGATGTCTTTGTTATATTGTGACTTTTGGTCTTCTGGGTATAAACCTAG
>CAUYPK010129878.1:0-55267 GCA_963574355.1 Loris lydekkerianus
CATGGATGTCTGGGTAGGAGTGCAGCCTCCTTGGTGCCCTTGGTAGGGGAGCAGCCTCATGGACGTCTGGGTAGGAGTGCAGCCTCCTCGGTGCCCTTGGTAGGGGAGCAGCCTCATGGACGTCTGGGTAGGAGAGCAGCCTCCTCGGTGCCCTGGGTAGGGGAGCAGCCTCATGGACGTCTGGGTAGGAGAGCAGCCTCCTTGGTGCCCTAGGTAGGGGAGCAGCCTCATGGACATCTGGGTAGGAGAGCAGCCTCCTGGGTGCCCTTGGTAGGGGCCCAGCCTCATGGATGTCTGGGTAGGAGAGCAGCCTCCTTGGTGCCCTGGGTAGGGGAGCAGCCTCATGGATGTCTGGGTAGAGGCACACCCCCCTGGGTGTCCTGGATAGGGGTGCAGCCTCCTGGATGTATGGGTAGGGGCGCCCGCAGCACGATGGCTGATCTGTGCGTCCACTCTGTATCAGCCTATAGGGATGTTAGTCGTAGAGCTCAGAGCATGGCTGTACTCTGTCCTGCACTTCATCTGGGTAGAAAACGCCGTGGCTGCTCCTGCTAGTGGCCACTCCAGGCTCCACATGGACACTTGATACTAAGGGGGCTACAACTTCTTATTCTCATGACCCACAGGCTAATAATGGTCACAGTATTATAGAAGGGTGACTAATCTACCCACTGCTTGTACCTTTTTGTAAGAGACTTGCAGACATTGTTTCTCTTTGGTCTCTTAGAGGGGCTGAAGGGATGGCTGGATTCTCCTCTCCAAGGGGCCTCTTGGGGGGAAGGAGTTTGTGTGTTGCTTATGGCATGCCACCAGGAATTCTCTGGAAGGAGGACCAGGAGGTTTCCAGGCAGAGATGAGTGAGTTGTGGGCCTGTGGGTTGAAGCAGGGGACTGTCCTCCATGTTTCTTCTGTGAGAGTGGGGCAGGGGAGGCTGATGGTCCGAGAAAGAGCTATCTTGTATGGGAGGGGGTTTTTGAGGCCTTCCCCCAAGGATCCCAGTGCATGTGTGCATGTGTGTGCAGCTGGGCATGCTAGTGTGTTTGCCTGTGTATCTCTGCATGTGTGCACAAGTTTGTGCATCTGTGCACATGTGCACCAGTGTGTGTCACACACAGACAGCCCTGACTTAGGGACCAAAGGCATTCTGTTGATATAAATTAGGCTGGTTTTTATGTTTCCATTTGACCAGAAAGTGCAAGCAGCAGAGCAAAGGTAATGCATTTCAGCTGCCCACTGGGAAGGTAAATGTGGTTTATAAGCCCTCCTAGCTCAGAGGGGGCTGGGCAGTGGTGGCAGCTGAAGCAAGGCGTGCTCCAGATGGAAGGAGGGGACAGGTTGGTGATTGTGTGCCCTGGTTTCTCTAAAGGAAAAAAAAATGACGTGCCGCCTGTTAGCTAATCAACAGTGAGGAGAAAGTCCTGACAACAAGTAAAGAAAACTTAGCTGGCAATAAAATAAGGGACTTTTTTATGGTGGTTTTTATGGGAACATTTTCACTTTGGGAGTTATTAGAGTTAGTGCTGGTTGTGACAAAAGCCGCATTTGCATATCGCCCGTGATGGAGGCTGGATGGAGCCTGAATGCGGCATTAACTGCATATCAGAGACCCTTTTAGAAGCCAAACAGGATGACATTTATTGCAAGCTTGATGCTGCGTGTCTAGCATTAGTTACTGCCTGTTGTGTCCTGTGGAATGTAGATTTTCTGTCTTGGGATCTTTCCGGTACTTGTCAAGGTAGCTTCCTGTGTCAAGAGCAAGCCAGGGCTCTGGTAGTGGAGGGCCTGGGAGGTGAGGGGGGACTGCCTCGGAAGAGGGGAAAGGACCAGGCTAGACCCTGGGGCTGTTGGAACCTACTAGATTTGGCGCCTGTTGCAGGGTGACCTAGACAAGACTGTCACTTTAAGATTCAAGCTCCATACCAGGAGTAACAGGAATGTCCCCCAAATACTTCTTTATTTTTAGCATGCGCTTCACCCATTTTAAGTGTCCCATTCAGTGGCTTTCAGTATACGCTCAGACTCGGGTAGCCACAGCCACAGACAGCTGTAGAACACTTTCATCCCTGCTTAGCCATCACCCCAGGCCCCTCGTCCTCTCCAGCCCTAAAGGACCGTGCTCTGCCTTCCTTCGGACGTGGCACATGGGTGGATGCACACCGTGGCTCCTTCTGCGTCTGGCTGCTTTCTCGTAGCACAGCGTTTTCCAGGCCCATCCCTGTTGCAGCATGTGTCAGGACTTCCTTTTCACGGCTGAATAATATTCTACCATATGGGTGCTTTCTATTTATGTATTCATCACTTGATTTCCTCAAAACACTTTTAAAACTTATTTCCTTTTTTATTTTAAAAGTTCTCATGAAAAAGTCATGAGTGGGACTGTTGGAACCCACTGGATTTTTCTGCAGGAGCGTGGCGCTCCGGGTGGAGGGAGAAGCAAAGGACTGAGAAGGGACTGCGTGGAACTCTTGAAAACACAGAGCGGAGGCTTTGCCATCTGCCCTGGCCACGGGGCTGATGCCAGGCTGATGCTGGGATTGTGGGAGGGCTGTTGTCACTTGGAGAGCTCTCTCTCCCTTAGGAACCTTTAGCCTCTATGCTTGAAGGTTCTCTGGGGGACGGCAGTGTGGTTGGGGGCTCCAAGGAAGCTTGAATGGTGGCCGTGTGTTCCTGCTGCAAGCAGTGCTGCCTGGTTCGCCACCACTTTGAAGGTGTGGACTGAGTCTGCTGAGGAGGGGACGCTGCCATGCGCCACATGGATGCTGAAGATTGCGGCTGTTTGTGGGAAGGGGTCACTGGACTTCTTCCCGGCTGAGATTTAGGGAGGATCTTAGAGTAGGGAATAAAGTCAGAATGTCCTGTTTTCTCTGTCCCAGAAAATCAGTAGGATCTCTGGGTGACTCAGCTCTTAGTCTTAATTATGCTGCTATGTAAATATTTCTGAGGTCTCTTGGTTTTCTCAGTTGGCATTATATCACCGCTAATAACTAGAGGGCACATTATAAATATGCAAGCTTATAATAATGCATTAACTCGAAGAACATCGATAAATTGCCAAACTGAGCCTGAAGCATTTGGCAGCTTGTTCCCTTTGCTGCGGAGACCAGTCCCTCAGCTTCTGAATCACTGGCCCAGGTTTCCAGCAGCTCCTCCTTGCCCCTGATGGCACCCTTGGGAACAGTTGGGTGCTCTTCATGTGGCCCAGGGTGAGTTTTCCGCCAGCCAGAAAGCTGAGAAGCACTGGGCCTGGCACATTCTTGTTTGCCCTCTGTTCCGTGTGTGCTGGGACAGCATCGGAGAGTAAGGCTGCAGGGCTGCTCCTTGCCCTTGTCCCCATCCTTGGTTGGAAAGGTCACTGCTCTGGGGTAGAGATGCTGCCCGAGTCCCCACCTGCAAGGTGGCCTCAGGAAGTCATGTCAGCTTCTTGGTCTGAAATTCATTAATTTGACAAATATTTGCTGTGTGCCTACTGCGTGCCAGATGCTGTGCTGGGCAGTGCATATGGTCCTGTTCTCACGGAGCTGTTGCTGGGACTGGAGAGACAATCAGGTAGCAATAATGACATGGCCAGTGCATGTAGTGTAAGAAGGGTGGGGGTCATGGGGACACTTCTCTGGGTCCTACCGGCCAGGCCTGGGAAGTCAGGGAAGACCCCCGGAGGAAGTGCGAGGTGTGGACTTGGAGGCAGCATTGGAGACACCCTGGCAAAAGGAGGCAGATGGGATGGAGGTGGTGGGGTACAGGGAAGAGCCTGCCAGACAAAGGGAACAGAATGTGTGAATGCTTTGAGGAGAGGACACAGAGTGTGACTTGGGAGCTGCAAGTCACAGAGTATGGTTGCAACCTGGGACCAGGTGGGGAGTGGCGGGGGAGGCAGGCGGCGGGTCTGTCTCCAAGGGCCTTGACTGTCTTGCCAAGCTGAGGGACATTTAAAGGGTCTGTACCTTATCCTAACAGAGAGATGGGCCAGTCTTGTGTTAGAAACCTCCTGGCTGCAACACATGGACCAAAGAGGCCAGAATGGCAGCTGAGATACGCAGGGGTCTTGTTTGGCCTCCATGGGCATTTGTGGCAAGGTCTACACTAGCTGCTTCATCTACTGCAAGGGCACTTGTCTGGTCAGTCCAAGCTGTGCTAAATTCAGCACCTTCTAATCAGCTTGCAGTGCAGGTGAGGGGCCCTGAACTTGACTCTGGGCAGGAAGGAGGTGGAGTCTATGCTTTGCGGAGGCAGCAGTGGATGCCTGTGACCCAAGTAGCATCTGGGCCGAAGTGAAGTGGCCAGGTGGGAGGAGTGGCCAGGTGGGGGACAACTCCTGGCCCCAGCAGCTGTGCTGTCACTTGCCCCTGAACCTCATGGGGAGTATAATCACACCTCCTATGGGCTGGGAGGAGGGCCAGATGACATCATGGGGTGGTGGTGCCCAGGGGAGATGAGACTCGGGACCACAGGCTTGTTCTAGTCTGTGCAGTTCTCCTGCGTCTGCTTCCCCATCCATAGTGTGGGAAGCCAGCTTTCAGGTTTCTTGGAGGGCTAAAAACAAATGGAAACTGTGTATTCAGAATCTTTCTGTGTTTATAAAATAAAGGTTGGACAGGGTGGGGTGGGGGTTATCAGCCTGTAAAGCCAGCTTAGGGCCCCAGTTGAGACTTCATCTGCTCTTTCAGCATTGAGTGTAGACCATAGTTAGATCTATTTTAAACATTTTATTTTGAAGTCCTTATAAAATTATAAGAAGTTGCAGAGACAGTACAGAGAGTCCCCATGTTCCCTTGGTCCAGTTTCCCCAGTGACTCCATCTTACCTTGTAGTGAGATCCCCACCAGAACACTGCTGCTGGTACAATGCACATGTGAAGTTCTGTGTCCCGTGTTTCCACACGTGCAGATCCGTGTAACCACCACCGTGGAGATCAGAGCTGTTACATGTCTGCAAACCCCTCCTGCTGGGTCTTTGCAGTCAACCCACCCCTCCCTCCAATCACCTCTAACCCGAGTCAACCACTGATTTGCTCTCCATCTCTGTAAATTACTTTAAATGACGAATTTCTTTATTTTTTAATGAAAACATGAAATATGATAATCTTCCAGAAATTCAGGAACATGCACATATTTCCATTTTTCTCCCTTTTTCAAGCAGTCATTTCACAGTGTCTCGCATGCCTTTTTTTGTGGCTGTACATACTTGTATTTGCCGTGTTTGTGATCCTAATGTGCATAGGACCTTATGTCCTATTTCTCCACCTGACATACCATAAGCATTCTCCACATGAGTTGGAGCCGGAGAGCGTGCACACCCAGCATTCCGGGAAGTGAAATGCGGTGGCAGGGAGTGGGGAGCAGCAGGAGTGGGGGCCAGGCACAGACCAGCATCAGTGAAGAGGTGAAGAGGGTTCTTGTGAGGGTGGGGATGCTCAGCTTGGAGGGAGTCACTCCAAGGGCCTGGCCCAGTGACTTTCATGGAGAACAGAGTGAGTCTGAAGACTCTAGGGTCACAGCAGCCTCTGAGCAGAAGCGATCCCTCCCACCCTTGGAGAATGGCCAAGCTGGGCATGCCCTGGGGCCAGCAGGCAGTATCCACAGGGACCACTGCCAGATCTGTGCCCATGTGCTGGCTGGCCCCATCAGCCTGCTTCTGAACTTCACTCCCTGGGCACTGGGAGGGAGGCTCTCCAGTTTGGGCCTCCCTGCCTCCTGAGAGCCTTGGAGGTCCCTTTTCTTTCTGGAGTGGCCTTGTTCTGGGTCACCCAGCTGCGGGCTCGACTGTGGTCCTGGGGATGTCAGCCTGCACAATGTGGAGATGGAGAAAACCTCTAAAGTAATTGACAGAGCTGGCGCAGAGGTTCCCGCAGAGGAGGCACACACAGCACCCCTCCTTCCTCACGCTCCTCACTCTCGGTGTGCAATTACACGTGGGTGTCTTAGAGGCGTTTAGGCAACGCCTCTTTTGCTGGAGTGTTGAAATTTTTTCTTTGTGGCACCATGCTTATAAAAAGGTAATAATCAAATAGCAAGACAATGTGATTGTGTCTGTGCTATTCTGCTGCAACTTTAATGAGGAGTAAGACTAAATAGAAAATAGAAATCTTGAAATTGTAATATCCCAGCTTGCAAGAGCTCTCCTCTCCTCTCCTCTCCTCTCCTCTCCTCTCCTCTTCCCTTCCCCCTTCCCTTCCTCCTTCCTTTCCCCTTTCCCTTCCCCTTTCCTTTTCTCTATCTACCCTCACTCTTACTACCAATTTTACCTGTATGTTGTCTTTTAAGATGCTCAGTGGCAAAGGTACCTTCTAGGTAAGTCTCTAAGTGAGAAACAGATCCACAGGTGGGCCTTTTATTCAAAGGAGGTTAATGACTTCTAAATCTTTGTTGTGTCAGAGGTGATTTGGTCCAGAGAGATGGTGTCTGTGTCTAGGATAAAGAGCCCCATGGCCAACCTACACTGCTGCCAGGTAAGTGATCAGGATGGATTCCTGCTCTCCGAAAGTAAAGGAAGGAAAGGAAAGGAAAAAGGACAGAACAATCTTGGAGAGGCAGGCAGCTTGCCCCTGGCCGCCCCAGGGTCTCAGCTATGGCATTACCACTACTAACCGAGGTGTGACTCAGCGCATTCTCTGGTTTGTGTTAGCTGACCTTGAGCCTCAGTAAAAAAACAAGAGATGACCCAGAGAAAGGAGCACATTGAGGGCAGGTGTGGGGGGGAGGGGGTGGGGCGCTGCTCCAGGGAGGGAGACCTCCATGTGTTCTGGACAGGCCATGAGCTGGACACAGGTCCTCCCAGTGAGGTGTGCATCAGGGCGGGGGGCAGGGGGGGCTTGCAGAGGCAGTGTGGACAGACCTTTATAACTTGGTGTTGTTGGGAGAGAGGAGGGGAGGAGGTAGAGGTTGAAGGGTCCAGAAGGGGCGCTTGGTCAGGTGCGTGGGTTCTCCTGTAGAGAAAGTTAACTGTTCCTCCAGGGACAGGACAAGAGATCTTAGCTGTTAAGACATTCATAGACTGTAAGCACATGTAAATTGCAGGGAAGAATAATAAGCAACTTAAAGACAGTCCTGTGTGGACTCTGGGGGCACACCTGGCTGTTACTCTTTAATAAAGACAAAAATGCCATGGTTAAGGCATTTACGCGTGCCTTTGCATAAATTAATGTTGATTTGACATTCCGTAAGTGGTTGAATTTTTACTTTTCTTGCTTGTTTTCAGAGAAAGGACACGTGTTTAGTAAGCACCTTCGTGTGCTCATAGCTCCTGTTAACCTTTATTCTGTTAGTCTGCTTCTGTGAGTACCTCCTGTGTACCAGGCTATTCTTTTTGGACATGGGGGAGGCTGGCCAGGCAACATGGTCCCTGCCCTTGGTGAGCTTATATTCTAAGGAGAAGGCTGTCAAGGAGAAGAGGGGTGCCCTGTCTGGCTATTAAGGGGCTGGCAATTGGCCAGGGAAGTGCTGATTAAAGGGTGAGGGCTGAATCTTGCCTGTGCTCCCGGGTTGGATAGACTTTGTTCTGTACATCCAAACAGCCTGAGCCTAATTTGTTCTTTTACTATTATTACCATTTTCACAAGAACACTAAATGTGAGCTTTATCCTCTTAACAGATTTCTAAGTGTACAATGCCGTCTTGTTATCTGTGGGCACAGTGTCATATAGCAGACATTAGAATTAATTCATCTTGCATAATTGAAATTTTTTGTTATTTTTGAGACAGAGTCTCATTCTGTTGGCATCACAGCTCACAGCAACCTCAAACTCCTAGGCTCAAATGATTCTCTTGCCTCAGCCTCCTGAGTAGCTAGGACTGCAGGCACCTACTGCAATATCTGGCTATTTTTTTTAGAGAGGAGGTCTCGCTCTTGCTCAGGCTGGTCTCAAACTCCTGAGCTCAAGCAATCTATCCACCTTGGCCTCCCAGAGTGCTAGGATTGCAGGTGTGAGACACTGTGCCTGGCCTATAATTGAAATTTTATACACTTTGACCAAGAAGTTCCTATTTCCCTTTACCCCAGGCCTTGGCAGCTGCCATTCTGTTCTTTGCTTCTATAATTCGACTGTTTTAGATGCTTCATCTCGGTAGAGTATTTGTCTTTATGTGACTGGCTTGTTTCATGTGGCATAATATCCTCACGGCTCATCCACGTGGTCACATGTTGCAGGATTTCCTTCTTTTTAAAGGCTGAACAGTATTTCAGAGTATGCACACACTGTGTTCTCTTTATCCACCATCTATCTGTGGGCATTTAGGTTGTGACCACATTTTGGATGTTCTGACTAGTGCCGCAGTGAGAAGGAGAGTGCCAGTGTCTCTTTGAGATTCAGATTTCAATTCTTTTGGATAAATAAAGTGCTTAGCTCTCCCCTGGACTGCGCCATCTTTGGTCCTGTGGCTGATCTTGTGGCCATGAGAACGAACCAAGGAGCCACCTGCTCTCGCTTCTCCTCGGCTGGTAGGAGGCCCTGCCCAAGGCAGGGAAGGAGTTTTCCCGTCTCCCAATCTCAGCATCAGAAAGAACTTCCTTTCTCAGGATCAGCCTCAGATCCAGCTTGAGGCCGTGGCTGATCTTTCGTGGGGTTCTCGTCGTTTAAAATCTGACCTTGACCGTCTGTCTGAGGCCGAGGAAGCTTCCGTCCCGCAGAGTGCGTGGAGCAGCTCAGGACCCTGCAGCTTGGTCTGGGTTGCTCTGGTTTATCATGCGTGTTGTTCTCAGTGCCAGGAGCAGCAGCCGTGTCTCAGGTGAGGAGGTGAGGAGAGGGAGGTGCCTAGGAGCAGGACGAGAAAATCGCAGCTGGAGAATCCAATTTTTCATATGCCAACAAAACAGTGCATTTGTGTATTCCCTTAATACCCCTTTAGTTTCTTGGGGTCTGGAGTTGCATCTATTTTTAAAAACACTTGGACCAATAACTCTGCTTTATGCAGACCAACTGGGGGACCTCTGGCTTGGAGATTTAATGTAAAATAAACTCCGAACGGGGTGGCACACAGCGTGGTGCCCTGCAGTGGTAGACAAGCAATTTTTCTTAAACAAGCCGAGGGATTGATGTAAATGATCACGGTGTTCAGTTCTATCCGGGAGCAAAGGGCTTTTTGTGAACCTGGGAGTTGGTTGGGACCTGGGGAGTAGGAAGGTGAGGCTTATACAATCTCCTGCGGCTCCCCTGGCTAGGCTGTCTCAGAGGAAGGCTTTGAGGAAGGCGGACTATCATCACACTGCCACGTGTCCTGGGGGATCCTCGGTGTGGCAACACTGTGGTTTCTTGGCACTTTGGACCGGCATTCAAAAGGCATAAGTTTGGCCAAGAAGCACTGTGTTTTGCAGATTAGTTTGCTCCCGGCTCTCTGAGGCCTGTCAAATTGGAATGCTTTTCTCTGTCTGTCTCCTGTGGCTTTAGAGCCCTGCCTTTTGCTGCCTAAGACCTACTTGTTTTGGAAGAGGTCCTCCCACTGAGAATCACAGCTACCTGTTTACGCCTTGGTAACTGAAAAGGACATGTCCCTAAAACCCCTGCCATCATGCACAGGCTGTCCTTGGCTTAATCTTCAAAGGTTATCAATGTTATCAATCAGTAAATTGTCTTGAGCAACTTGTCTTTTACATGTACATGTCTTTTACATGTAGGAGTGGCAGGGCTGTCTGTCATTCATTTATCATAGGGTCTCCACTCTCTGCTGTTCTCAGCCTTTTTTTCCTTAAACATGCTATCATCTTCTCTTTGTCCACCTGTCTCAGGGTTTAAATATTTTCCAGGATCCTTTTCAGCCCATTCTGTTCTTCCTTCGGTGGGATCCCCGAAGCAGCAGGACCACGCTTCCTCTCTGCTCCAGTTCTCTGAGTTCTCTGGCCATTGTCTCAAAAAATAAAATATCAGTTGTCTCCGAGTCCAGGAATTGTGCTTGGCCAGTGAGGCGGATATGAATTAATCATCCCAGAGAATCCCCCTAAACGTTAGCTTGGAATCATTCCAAGATGCCGGGAGTACAGGGAAGGTTACATTTCTTTGTTTAAATCAAATTAAATCCAGGGTAAGGCCCCATCTGCCATGATCAGAGGTTAGTCCCAAATCAGGAGTTCTTGGGGCTTTCCTCTCTGGGTTACGTGAGAACCTGAGGACTCTGAGTCCCGCAGGGACCCCTCAGTGTGTGGTGGCTCCTACTCATAAGCAGGAATCCTCTTGCCCAG
This sequence comes from Loris lydekkerianus, assembly GCA_963574355.1. Lineage (NCBI taxonomy): Eukaryota > Metazoa > Chordata > Mammalia > Primates > Lorisidae > Loris > Loris lydekkerianus. The sequence goes on from CAUYPK010129878.1 coordinate 10,168, forward strand.
CTCTGCCACGGTCAGCAGGGGCCATTTGGGATTGGGTGGTTCTATTCATTAATAAGCAGGGTCACTATGAGCCTTGACCAGGTGGCAAAATCATGGCATTTGGTTTTGAGGCTCTGCTACCCTGGTGTTGTAGCACACGATCAAACTCAGGTCCCTTCCCCTGAGACCCACCACCTCTGTCTTCTCTGGACCTCAGGTCCCTTCCCCCAGAGACCCACTACCTCTGTCTGCTCCAGACTATGAAGGAACAAGTTCCCCCAGCATCAGGCTTCTCTCCTTTTTGACTAAGCCCCAGGTCCCACCCGTCTAGACGTCAGCTTAGAGCCCTGGGAATGCAAAGATCTCATTTAGGGAATGTTCCTTCAGGGCAGCCAGACAACTGCTCCCTCCAGCCCTGGCTCTTAAGACAGTTATTTTCTCCCCTGTGGGGACAAGTAACAAAATCATTCATTCACCCAACAAATACCAAGTATTTGCTGAATGAATACAAGGCTTGCTATCTTCCTGGGACAAAGGGAAAATCCCTTTCTTTTCATTTCTGACATGTCTGTAAGTTAATTTTTCAACTTCTTATCCTGTTGACTTAAGTTCTCAATGAATCACCCTGCAAAGACGATTCTCCTCCTGAAGGAGGTTCCATCTCCATTTTCCAGGGGCAGACACTGCAGGGCCTGAGTCACACCATCGGTGGCAGCTGCAAGCCTGTCCCTGGTCTTCTGAGGCCAACCCCATGCTCTCTCCACCCCCACCAACCGTGCAAGCTGTAGGGGAAGAAGGGGGCTTATAGCACCAGGTCCCCACCTTTGAGAGGCTCAGGACCTTTCCAAGAGTAACAAGAGTGAACCTGACAGGCTCTGTTGAGGGCCAGCAGGGTGGTGTGGTCAGCAGGCTCTGCGCTTACCATCCTTCCGCTTGGGTCAGTATTTGTTGTTGTCCTTTGTCGTTAGACTGTGGCTCTTTGGGAGCACCCAGGAGGGTCAGCAGATGCCCAGTCACCACCTGTGTAATGAAGGATGTACGATTGAGGGCCAGGAGTTTGGGAAGCTGGGCCTTGAGGAGGGGGATTTCTCGGGCAGTTTGAGAGGAATGACAGGAGGCTGTCTGGGCAGGAGAGGAGGGGACAGAGCCTGCGTGGAGCCTAACAGCAGCTTCCTGGAGACGTGCGACGCACATTGGTGTGGATTCCCTCAGTGAAAGCACACAATTCAGCAGTTGAGTATATTCAGAGTTGTGCGCCCATCACTGTGTCAATTTCAGAGCACTTCAATCACCCCAGAGAGAAACGTTAGAAACACTCCTTAGCTGTCACTAAGCCTTTTCCCCCAGCCCTGGCAACCACCCCTCTGCTCTCCGTCTGTTTGGACCTACCTCTTCTGGACATGTCCTGGGAGCAGAATCCTGCGATGTGCAGCCACAGCATCTCCAGGGTCAGCCCTGGCCTTTTGCTGAGGACACCTCTCTGTGGTGTGGACACAGATCAGAGCATCTTGAAGGCAAACTCAAGCGAGGCACCAGGACGCTACAGAAGCCGTGAGAGCAGGACTTGGACCTGATCCAGTCACAGTTTCAGGAAGATGGGTCTGACTGCAGGACAGAGTGAGAGGGAGCATCTGGAGGCAGAGACCTGTGGGGAGTCCTTTGTGGGCTTCTTGGATGGAGGCCATGAAGGTCAGAACCAGGAACAGCCAGAGGAGTGGAACGCGGGAGGTGTTGAGCGGAACTCACCAGCAGGTCCTCCTGTCACATGTGCGGGGTCCTGGGAGAGAGACCTGGGGTCTCTGGCACAGGAGACTGGGGCCTGGGGTGGGAGTCATGGGGTAGCTGAGAAGGGAGGGAGAGCATCTCCACTCGCACCTGGCCCTTCGGAGTGTTGCAGGTGCCGGGTTCAGTTGCCCATTGGGCTCTGGAGGGTGGATGTGGGAGACTAAGGCTCCTTCCTTAGGGAAGCCGACAGGGAGAGAGAGAGAGAGAGAGAGAGAGAAAATCCACCCACAGTCAGGCCCCAGGATGGGCCGCTATCTGTGATGGACGCTAGGTGAGCAGTTGTCGGGAGGAGGTGAGCACAGGCCAGGATGGTCCAGGAGGCCTTTCTGGAAGGCAGGCGCCAAACTTTCCCTGAAGGGTGGATGGGCTGTGCCTAGGCAGGGAGGAGGGAAGAGAATATTCTAGACCCAAGCCAGGCAAATAGCAGAGGCACTGGATGGGACAAAGGTCATGTTGTTGGGTCCTGCTGTTGGAACCTGCAACCTTCAGAGACCTTGGAGAGGCGGGGGGCAGCAGAGAGGTGTCCACACAGGCACAGCACAGCATGTTCGTACTGGCATGGCCCCTGTTGGATTCCAGTGGCTCTGGGTTGAGCTTTTTCATGCATATCTTTTCCTTTACTCTTCACAGCACCTTCCAGGGTAAATTGTTTATTATTACAACTTTACAGATGTAGAAAATAAGGTTCAGAGAGATCCCTGGGCTTACCCTGAGTCACATATCTAATGCTGAGCCTGGGTTCTTAAAACGAAAGTTAGTAATGATTAGAGCGTGTTTTAGGCAGGGTTGACTCACTCGGCCAGTGAGTCTAGGAGAAGAGATTTCAGTTCAGCAAACAGTTGAGGGCTGGGCCTTTGGGATACCAAGCTGAGTACGACACTGTCCTAGGACAGAGGTGCTGGACACGCATAGAGAGGGCGCCTCCTGGACCTGCATGCACGTCCCTCTCCATTTCCACAGCAAATGCTTGCGGGTGACTGGGTGCTGGCCTGGAAGCTCCTTTCCTGTGTACCAGGCAGGGTGGGTGTCTGGGCAAAGACACGGAGGGGGCAGGGCCTGGGTGAGGTTCAGGACCCTCGGTGGATCACCTGTGTGGCTGGAGGAGGGAGTGCAGAGGGCGGGCTGGGATGCTGGTGGAAAGGCAGGTAAGAGATGGCTGGTGGGCCAGGGCTGGTGTGTCCCCTCGGAGGAAGTTTCCTGAACTCTCTCTGCTCCCTGCTCTGGGGTTTCCAGCACAGCGGGCGGGGCATCTCAGGTAATGTTCTCACCATGTGCTCAGCAGGCGCTGCGGCCTCCTCCAGCTCCTGGGCCTGTTTTCCCCAGGCAGGGCTGTGCGGTTCTGCATCTAGGCTCCAAATGGGTCTCCAGCAGCTTGGGAGAAAGACCCGTGCACAGCGTGCGCTCTGGGAGGAGCTGTGAGGAGAGCAGCTCTCCTCAGGTTCCTGTATTTTGCAGCCTTCTGGAATAGAGCAGCTTTTAGGATTTCAAGCCACAATTTGTATTCAAATGAAGGTCATTTGAAAGGTGTAACATAGTAAACAGCCATTATTTCATTTTGATGGTGGCACTAAAATTATAGTGTTGGTTGAATTATTTTAGTGTAGGACCATTACCATCTCCCTAAAACACTTAGAGGGGTTCTTAGAACACTGCTACAACCCTAAAATTAGAAGAAAATTAAAAATCACAAAGCTGTTGTGGTGGCAGGGTAGTGGGGGAGAGGACCCCTGGTGCTCAGGATAGGGTCTGTGTCCCCTCACTGAGCTTTCCCTCCTCACCTTGGCTGTCAAGGGTTCAGCACCCTGCGTCTGTGTGAAGAAGGCGGCATCTTAGTGTGGGATACTGAGGAATGCCCCTTACCTGTCCCTCTATCATTCAAGTGCCACCGTTGGGACCTCACCCCCTGGGGCTCTTCCAGAGAGAAGCACTCTTGCAGAGGCAGCACCCCTACCTGCTGAGTCTGCCGGTAGTGCTGGGAGTCCCGTGCTCACCTGCAGCCGTGCTGATGGCTCACCCGTGGGGGCCTGCCCTACACAGTTGGGGGCATGGGCAGGGGCTGCCTCACCCAATGGGCACTTACCAATCTGCTACCACTCAGCCTCCGGAATTCTCCCTTCCTTCCGTAGGCCCCAGGAAGAGGAGCTAGCTGAGCTGAGGGCAGGGGGCTGGGGAGGGTCTCTGCACTGCACAGCAATAGCATCGAGAGTCTTGCCCGGTGCTGCAACAGACCCAGCAGAGACATGAAGATGTTCATCCTTCACGGGGCAGATCCAGACTGGAGGCCCCAGAGGGAGGTGGCTTCTGCAGGTCACATGGCCAGTCCTAGAGGACATGAGACTGAACCTAGAACCTTGGGCCTCTTCTGCCATCATTGGCCATGTGGTTCTCATATCTGAATTCTGTGCCACAGAACTCAGAATCCTTTGGATTCTGGAAGAGTAATCGAGTGGACACACGGGCATAGCCTGGCTGGACTTCTGAATAACACCCTATAAGCAAACCTATCGATGTTTCTGCAGTGGAACTTGTCAATATCACACTAAGTGGGATGAATAGGGACAGTCATGTATGTCAGTTCAGATTACGTTTTGCCACCAAAGGTACCAAATTTCAGAAAGCAACTTTGGGTTCCTGGAGCTTTTTGGATTTCAGAATTTCCAGTGAAGGGTGTAGCCACGTCTGATGGTAACACACACTCAAAGAAAAGTTGAGAAGTTGAAAAAGTACTTTAGATGAAGTTAGCAATTGCCCCGAGTTTTTACCTAGTCATAGATTTCTGTCTGTGTGTTTTTACATAGCTGACTTCTTGCTCTGTACAATTTTTACATCCTACTTTTTCCGTTATATTAGTGCATAATTTTTTGCATTTAATGTATTTGGGACATAAGGCATTTCTTATTGCCTTGGAGAACAGATGCTTTTCTATATTTTTAACATTAAACACTCTGAGGGCTGCACAGTGTTAGGGCTGGGGCTCCCTAACTCAGCCTGCAGCACACGCTGCTTTTGTACCTAGTCTGGTTGTTCGTGAACCCACAGAGCACCCTCTGAGAACATTCTGGAAGGTGTGCAGATGGTCAGTGTCTGGAATCACTCTGGGAATGGTCCTGTGGGGGGACAGTGATGGCAATTCTAGGGGCTGAGGGTGACAGCAAAGTTCCTGGGGCTGATTCTAGGATGCGATAGTGATGTTTCCCTGTTCCTTGCTGGCTATGGGCAATCCAGCAAGGATGGGGCAGGCCCCGGAGAAGGGCCTCTTGCTGCTGGCCCAGGTGGAGGCAGTATGGGCGCCTTCAGTGTGGGGCTACATAGCCCTGGGAAAAAACATTTCCACCTCCATGTCACCCCCAAGAGCCCTTTGTTCACTTCTTTTTTTTTTGCAGTTTTTGTCTGGGGCTGGGCTTGAACCTGCCACCTCCAGCATATGGGGCCAGCTCCCCATTCCTTTTAGCCACAGGTGCCACCCCCCCTTTGTTCACTTCTTCAGTGTCCCAAGTACATCTCTTATGACCCAATGTCCTTCCCCAAAGTCACCGGCAGCAGGGACGTGGGCTCCAGCTCCCTGTCCTTGAGGGGGTGGCACAGCATGGCGTGGGCTCCTCTGCTGGACCCCGCTTGGCTGTCCCCACCCTTGCTCTGCAGGAGTCCTCACTCAGCTCTCTGTGCCCAGAGACCTGGAGGGGTGCTAGCTAGGAGGGGTGGGCAGTGGGGGGGGGCACTGCCTCAGTATCCCAAACTTGCAGGGCTTGGTGGGGACCAGGCTATCTGAAGACTGCTGGTCTTGGATTCGGGGCTTCCTGTCATCCCTGGGGTGCAGGGTACAGGGTAGAGGTGGGGTTTTTGCCCCGGACTCTCAGGCATATTTTTTTTGAGGGGGGCTTCTGAGGCTGCTGTGTTAAACCTGACGTTGATGCTTCACACTCTGAAACTCTGCTTGGGGTGCTATAAGCCCTGGTGGGAGCAGTCACCAGGGCTTATAGCATCTTCTAAGTCATGGGTCCTGTTTGCTGTCTTTATCCTGATGACTCTCCTGGGACAGGTTGTCCGAATGTGAATTCTGGAAGGAATCTGTGTATGGGGGGCAATGTGAACTGGAAATTTGTCTTGTCTTTTTTTTTTTTTTTTTTTTTTGAGACAGAGCCTCAAGCTATCACCCTGGGTAGAGTGCTGTGGCATCACAGCTCACAGCAACCTCCAACTCCTGGGCTCAAGCAATTTTGCCTCCGCCTCCCAAGTAGCTGGGACTACAGGTGCCCACCACAACACCCAGCTATTTTTTGTTTGCAGCTGTCATTGTTGTTTGGCAGGCCTGGGCTAGATTTGAATCCGCCGGCTCAGGTGTATATGGCTGGCGCTTTACCCGCTTGAGCCACAGGCGCCGAGCCAATTTGTCTCGTCTTAATGTGGTGATCTTAGAAAGTATGTTTGCCTTCTAGTTCCAGAGGCCATGGCACCCCCGCTCCCTCTACCACCCCTCCTCATCTTACTGAGTCTCAGCTTAAATCTCACCCCACAAACCTAAGAGGCAGCCAGTCTGTGTCACACTCCAAGATTTTCCTTTGCAATACTTATCACAACCGGTCTTATGTATTTTAGTGGGTTTTTTTTTTGTTTTATTTCACATTTATCTTCTCCAAAAAGCTTCATGAAGCAAATTGTATAATTCATCTGTTCATTACTACAGCCTAGTGCCTGGTTGTGGTGAGCACTCAGTAAGTACCCCTGTTACTGGACAGACAGACAGACGGATTGATGAGTGGGTGGGTAGGTGGATTGGCAGATGGATGGGTGGGTGGGAAGATCACAATACCCAGTACCTCTGGGTCATTCCATGAGGATTAACTAGATATCACAAAATGTCCCAGGCTCCTTCTGCACTGGGCTGCTGTACTCTGATTCTTTTGCCCATAAGTTACAGAAAACAAGTCCAGCTGGCTTGAGGAGGAAAAGGGAGCTTATTGTGAGGGTAGGGGAGTGTCTCACAGGAGAGTGGGCTTCAGGGAGGACCTGGGGCAGGGGCCAGAAGGCCACCGGACCTCTCTGCGTCTTCTGCCTCTGCACACCTTGTCCTTGTCCCTCAGCTGACAGCCAGGTTCAGGTCAGCCATCTGAAGAAATGACTGGCAGGCATTCAGTCCAGTGCCAGATTTCTGGTGTCCCTGTTGCCAGGGGGCCAGGGTCACACACTGGGACTGCTGGGGGACGCTGCTGTGATGCATGTGGGGGCCACTGCCCAGAGAAAGGGACCCTTCTCACATATCTGCTGCACCAGTTTCATGTAGACTGTCCTGTGAACCTTATTTCCAGTTTTGGTGGAAGTTCTTACATTCTTCAGCAACCAGCAGCTCCCCGCTACCCTGCAAGCTCGGGAAACCTGCCTACTTGGAGCTGAGAGCACCGAGGGTGTGGGGCTGACTTGAGGGGCTGGGCCAGGCTGGTAGAGGGAGATACCTGCAGTAGGAGGCACCTACCGTGCCCCTCAGTAAAGACCCGCTGGGTCACCCAAAAGAGCTGCCCTGGGTCTGCCGAATACCCACGGGGGAAGGGGGAGGTGCTGCCTCTCAGCTCCTCAGGTGGTCTCTGCTCTTCTCCCCTGTCTGGTTTGGCAACAAGCAATGTGCTGCCATTTTCAGAACAGAAATTTTCTCCATGAAAAGAAAGAAACAACCCCCTTTATGCACTTTTACAATGCAGAATCTAATTTAGGCTTCAGTAAGGGAAGGAACCATTATATCACCCTACTTCAGTGCTTTTTGTCATTACGTTATATTTTAAAAAATACTTTCAATCGGGGACCTGATATACAGTTACAATCTCTCTGCATTTATTTTCTTTTAAGAACACATATAATAAAACTCAAAGTTAATAGCATGAAAATAATTTCTACAATAACAGTTGTAGCAAATCTTAGAATTGCCAGGGTGAAGGTGGCTAGACAGAGTGAGGCAATTACGTCTATTATTAGCAGTGCCCGGGGAGGATTGATGTACAGTGGGCTGTGTGTAAGCAGAAGCCTTCGAACGTGAACCACATTTTAATAGTGGAATTCTCATAGATTATAACTCCCTTCATTAACATTTTCACACATCGCTGACTAACAAATGAGGAGAGAGGCCTTCTGCACTCACAGATTTATTATGCTTGGAACGCTTTCTGCACCTTGGTGTACGGGCAGGAGCTTCGTCTTCTAACCTCTGACTGTGGGAGGATTAACTCGTTCTGGGCTGACCTGTTTCCTTCAGGCACAGGAGAACATTCTGGAAACACAGGCTTGCACTTTAAGACTCTTAAGAGGTCAGTCCTGGGGACAGTCCTCCTGGTCACTGGTCTTTCCCTGCATTTCCCTTATTGGCACCTGCAGGAGGATGTCTGGGCTCCACATGTCCACGGTCACATCTCGAGGCAGCAGTGCATTCTCTTCCCCAAGATTTTCCCTGCTTAGGCACTGGAGTTGCCAGGTGGGGTGTGTCATCCCTCAGCATCAAAAGATGGTCCTTTGGGCCAGGCATAGTAGCTCACACCTGTAATCCCAGCACTCCAGGAGGCTGAGGCTGGTGGATGGCCTGAGCTCAGGAGTTGGAGAGCAGCCTGAGCAAGAGCAAGACCCCATCTCTACTAAAAATAGAAAAATTACCCGGCCATTGTAGTGGGTACCTGTAGTCCCAGCTACTCAGGAGGCTGAGGCAAGAGGATCACTTGAACCCGGGAGTTTGAGATTGCTGTGAGCTATAATGCCATGGCATTCTACCTAGGGTGACAGTGTGAGACTCTGCCTCAAAAAAAAAAAAAAAAAAAAAAGATCGTCCTTTGAAGCAAAGATTAGATCTCTTTTTAGCAGGAGGAGTAAAGTGGTTATCTGTCTCCAGCAAGGCAGGGGACAGAATGCAGCATGTGACAGAGGGAGTTTTGGGGAGGGCTAACTGAGCAGAGAGAAGGAAGTTGTCTCTGTGAGAGATCTGGGTGATCTGGCTGCCCACATGCAGACCCTTGTACTGGGAGAGGCTGAATGTTTTACAAAGGAGTTGGACACTTGGGTGCCTGTCCTGCAGGGATTTGTAGTGAGGGACAGGGGTGGTGTTATTAGGTGATTTACCAACAGTCATCATGGATGTGTGCAAACTGAGAGCTTGCATGCTGGGGCACATGGACCAGTGCCACCTTCTGGTCACCCAGTCCATCTGGGAGGCTTCCTGGAAATGTCTGAGGCCCTGGGATCCCCAGAGGGTGGCTCCTCCTAGTTGTCTGCAGGTGGCAGCAAGCATGTTAGAAGAACACTGTGGACAGGAGTCAACGCAGGGAGAACGCTGCCTTAGCCTTCAGAGCAAGGGGCTGAGTTTTCATCCCATCCTTCTGATGAAGTGCCCCTGCTGCTTTCCTTTGGTGACTCAGGGACCAATATTCTAGAAACTGGCTCTTGGGAAGATTTTGTGATGCTGATTGGGTTCCTAGTGGTGTATGAGCCTCCTGGGGCCAGTCTGGTCTTGTGCTCACCTGTGCATCCCTGACTTGGGGTGAATATTTTGGTAAACTTTTCAAAATGATCTAAGCCCGGGGTTTTCAGGCCCATCTGCACATTATCACCACCTGGGGGAACTTCTAAAATCTACTGAGGCCCCAGGGCCCATGCTCAGAGACTGTTCAGTGGGCTGGGGCAGGGCTCAGACGTTGGCATTATTTAAAAGCTTCTCACACGATTCCAGCGTCCAGCCAGGTTGAGGACTACTGAAGACCTTGGGGCAGGTGACCTGGCCTAACTCTGACCAGAACAGACAGGCCGTGAGCAGATGAGGATGCATTTTTAGGGCCCCTTACTCTTCCTTCAGTCCTTTGGGACCTGCAGATACCCACAGCTTTTGGGTGTAATGTGGATCACACAGGACCAGAGCCTGGGGGTTGGTGTGCAGAGCGGGGCTTTGCTTTTGGTCTCAGGAATACAGTTACCCTCTTCTCGTGTCACTCCTCCCACCCCCATTCCCAGCCTGGGCAGCATGCTGCCCGCCCCAGCCCTGTCCTAGGGTGAGAATCGCCTGCAGCCAGAGCTGGCGTCTGTGATCTTGGATCTCCTCCTGTCACTCAGAGGGCTCAGCCAGCTGTGTTTGACTCCAGGGCTATGCCCGCAGCAGGAGCTGCTCTGCTTCCCACCCTCCTCCCTGGGAACATTATCCCTTAAATAAAATCAATAGACCCAGGATGTGCTTGGAATCTACAGCTAATCTTGCAGGAGTTCTATTTCCACATCAGAGTTCTCCTGGTGGCTGCCACTGGCTATGCAGTATTGGGATATGGCAGTGAATCTACGCTGGGCTCAGAGGGATCTCAGCAGGGTGGGGAGGTGGGGTGTGCCGGAAGACCTCGCGGGGAAGGGGTCCAGGCACCCTGGAAGCTGGTGCTGGGCTTCCCTGCACTGCACAGGGCTCCATGTGGCACCCCAGCGCCCCATCCAGAGCTGAGGAGTGCCGAGGCAGACCTAATGAAAACCCGGCTTCATCTTGCATAATCAGGCACTATTGAAATGATCCTTTCAGTGCTGCCTGCTGCAAATTAACAATCTGACTTATACACAATAAAAACCTGAGTAGTGTACAAAGCGATACTTCTTAGGTGGTGAATACACAGATGGAAATTCATTTAATGATCTCCAAGTCTCCGAATGGATTCTAAACTTCTTGTAATTACCCTGGAAAGAACCCCAGTAGAAACAGAAAGAAGCCTTTGTGTTCCCCGCCCCCTGTGTCAGGGCCGTCAGTTTTTCCCATCTCTAAGCTTGCCTTGACAGAAATGAGTGTCTTTATGAGAAGAGTTTCTCCAGGAGTCCAAGTGGTAGGGTTGGGCTACATGCAAATTAGCAAACTCCGTCCCCCCCACTCCCCAAGGTTCTGAAACAGTGTGATTTGTAAAGGCTTTGGTGCTGAACCAAATGTGTCTTAAATGAGATTGTAAAGAGTTTAACCTCTAACCCCAGTCTCAGCCAGTGAATAATCTGGCCGGCTGCCCAAAGGATCGTGGGGATCTGGTCTTTCTAGATCCAGGCTGAGCTAATCCAAGGCAGTGACTCAACCCTATTCCTAGGAGTTTTCTTGAAAGGTGATGTTCCCAGAGGGGAGCCATCAGAAGGTTCCAGGCCAGGGGCTACTTTCCCTTTTGATAAGGCAGGAGGGACAGGGGACAGGACAGAGTGGAAGTGCTTGGGCAGACCAGAACAGGACCAGATTCCAAGGCTCAATTGAGCTGTGAGGGGATCCATCTGCGGCCAGACTCTTCAAGGGGACAGGTCCATGAAAGGGGGTTAGAAACATAGGCATCCACAGAGTGCCACACTCCCTAAGTATCACAACCTGTTCCATATTTATTATGGGCGACAATTTGACTAACGGGGAATTTAGATTAATAACATTCAGGCCAGAGAAGTAATTTCCTTTGAGAAAGCGGTTTACGTGCGCTCTTCCAGAGAGCCGTGGCTGCTCTCTCATCATATCAGCTCAAATAATGAAGTTGAAAATAACATGGAAGGTTAATAGGTCCAACTTATCTCTTTAGAACTGAAAAGGGAGATTTACAGTGTGGAGGCTGTTTTGCATACTTCCAGTGGGAATTGAAAATTTCCCCCTGCCCCAAACAAGATTTACGAGAACCCACAGTTCAAGGGATCTGCTCTGTTGTTGCTCTTAAGTGACAATATTGCTCTTCATTTGGGGGGACACTTTCGGCTCTGAAGAGAGCCATCTTTCCCCAGGTGCCACCACCAAGAAAGCTGACTTTGAAAGGAAAGTCAATCGCTTTGGACTCTGAAGGGCCATGTCATTTGTTCGCTACCTATCCTAAATATTTAGCATGCATATTATGAGCTGTTTATTTACTTTTTCAAGTATAGTCATGAAACTCTAGTTCTTTGTAACTTACATGATATTCCCTTTAGTTTTACTCTTTTATCTTGCCTGAATTTTTTTTTTTTTTTTTTTTTTTTATCATGAGTGCTTTAAACGGAAGACAAAGATGACATAGGGACACCTGTGTGTTTAGACATAGTGAAATGCATAATCTTAGGTGTGTCATGGCTGAATTTTGACAAATGCATCTAAGCTATGGAACCGCAGCTATTAAGACACAGGACATTTCCTTTATCCCCAAAGATTCCCTTCTGTCTCTTCACAGTCAATATCCCCCTGCCCTGGGCAACTACCATTCTGATTATTTTCACCATAAAATATTTCCACCAGTTCTGGAACTTCATATACATGAATTCATATAATATGTACGGGAAGGCTTCCTTCATTCAGCATGTTTTTGAGATTCATGTGTGTTGTAAGCATTGGTACTTTTTTTTTTTTTTTTTTTTTTGCAGTTTTTGGCTGGGGCTGGGTTTGAACCTGCCACCTCTGGCATATGGGGCCGGCGCCCTACTCGGTTGAGCCACAGGCGCTGCCCAGCATTGGTACTTTCTTTTTGCTATTGAGAGCAGTGTTCCATTGTCCACTCACTCATGGACATCTGGGAGGTTTCCAGTTTTTGACGATTATGAATACAACTACTGTGAATATTTTGTACAAATCTTTTTTGGAGATAAGTGTTTTTATTTCTTCTGGGTAAATGCCTGGGAGAGAATTGTTGGGTACTATGTTTTCTTTCTTTTAAAAGAAACTGCCAGACTTTTTTCCCTTAAGGTAATTGTATTATTTCTGCCAGCAGTGCATGGGATTTCCGTTGCTTTGTGTGCTATCTGACATTTGGTGTTGCCACTCTTCATCTTTAGCTATTCTGACGGGCGTGTATTGGCTCTCACTGTGGTTTTGGTTTACATTTCCCTGGTGACTAATGATTTTCCACGTGCTTATTAGTCATTCGTGTATTCTGCCTCTGTGACATGTCTGTTCCAATCTTTTGCCCATTAAACATTTTGGATTTTCTTCTCGTTAGCTCACAGGAGTACTTCATGTAATCTAGGTACAGTCTTTGTTAGCTGTGAGATCCACAAATGTTTCTCTTTTTATGATAGTTTCTTTTCATGACCAGAAGTTTTTTTTTTTTGCAGTTTTTGGCCAGGGCTAGGTTTGAACCTGCCACCTCTGGCATATGGGGCTGGCACCCTACTCCGTTGAGCCACAGGCGCTGCCTTTTTTTTTTCTTTTTGAGACAGAGCCTCAAGCTGTCGCCCTGGGTAGAGTGCCGTAGCATCACAGCTCACAGCAACCTCCAACTCCTGGGCTCAAGTGATTTTCCTGCCTCTGCCTCCCAAGTAGCCGGGACTACAGGCGCCCGCCACAACGCCCAGGTATTTTTTGGTTGCAGCTGTCATTGTTGTTTGGTGGGACCGGGCTGGATTCAAACCTGCCAGCTCAGGTGTATGTGGCTGGCGCCTTAGCTGCTTGAGTCACAGGTGCCGAGCCCTACCAGAAGTTTTTAATTTTGCTGACTGTTTATTGCTTTTTTACCTTTTATGGTTTTTGCTTTCCATGTCCTCTTTAAGGAATCTTTGCTTACCCCCCTGTAGCTGTGTTTTCTCCTAGAAGCTTTGTGGTATTGGATTTTATATAGGTCTATTACTCATCTCAAATTGATTTTGTGAATGGGGTAAGGGAGGAGACAGGGTCATTACTTTCTATACTGATGTCAAGTTGTTTAGCTCCATTTGTTAAGAAGATTTTCCTTTCCCCCTTGAAGTGCTTCAGCACCTCGGTCTAAAATTAATTGACAAAGGTGGCTCAATTTCGGGCTCTATTATTTTCCACTAATCTATTTGTCTGTCCTTGTGCCCGTACCTCACTGTTTTGACAACTACAGCTTTACAATACGTTTTTATGTCAGGCCTCCAATGTGGTTATTTTTCAAAATGGTTTTAATTTTTCCACATATTCTCCCTTTACCTTTCCATGTACCTTTTAGAATCAACTTGCCAATCTCTATTAAAAATCCTGTACTTATTTTCACTGAGATGGTATTAAAGATGTAGATCACTTAGAATTGTTATCTTTTAAACATCGAGTCTTCCAATCCACAAAGATGATCCATCTCCCCATTTATCTAGGTCTTTAATTTCCCTCAGCAATGTTTTCTAGTTTTCAGTGGAGAGATTTTGCATATCTTTTGTTAAATTTATTCCTAGGCACTTTATGATTTTTTTAAAGTCTCAGATTATTATGGGAGTACAGATGTTTTGGTTAAGTAGTTTGCTTATGCAAGGTTAAAGTCAGAGTTATAGGTGTGTCCTTCTCCAAGAAAGTTTGCAATATATCTGTGCAGTGTACCCGTGGGTGGAATTTACCCATCCCCGTCTCCCCCTCTCCCTCGTGAATTTCATTGATGTTTTGTTTTAATGTGAGCACATAGGTGTGATCAACTATTTCCAATTTAGTATTGAGCACATGTGGGTTTGTTTTTCCATTCTTGTGACACTTTACTTATGAGAACCGTCTCCAATTCCATCTAGGTTGTTACAAAAGATACCAGATATCTGTCTTTTTTATGGCTGAATAATATTCCATGGTATACATATACCACAATTTATTCATCCACTCATGTATTGAAGGACATGAATTGTTTCCACATCTTATGATTATGAATTGTGCTGCAATAAACATTTGAGTGCAAGTGTCTTTATGATAAGCTATCTTTTTTCCCTTTGGGTAAATACCTACTAAAGGGATTGCGGGATCAAATGGTAGGTCTGCTTTTAGTCCTTTGAGGAATCTCTGTACTACTTTCCATAAGATTGTGCTAGTTTGCAGTCCCGCCAATAGTGTATGTATGTATGGGTGCTCCATTCTTTCTGCATCCACACCAGCATCTGTTGCTTTGGGACTTTATGATGGGAACTCACTGGGGTTATGCTCTTCTTCTGGGATTTCAATCATACATATACAGTAGAACCTCCATACTTGACCACCTCCTTAAGCTGGTCCAGCTTTGATTTTCATAGACCAGGCGTGCACCACATGTACTCAGTGGAAGACTGACCTCTTTATACTGACCACCTCTGTAAGTTGTATCTTGACCACTTGGACTGTGACATAGGATATATCAATTTGCCTTTTATTAACCCCAAGGGGTAGAGGTGTAGGCTTCGCCCCTTGGTTGTATTATTTTTTCTCTAGTAGAAGTTCTTTTCATGCTTTATTATCATGCTTGATTAGGCCTAATGTCCTATTGTTTATCACATATTGTGGAAGATTTTTTTTCAACATGAAGGATTAGTCTGAATCATAGATATATCCTACAATTACTGAAAATTTTTACAGTAGAGCCATGATGGCCCAAAGGAAAGAATTCTAAGAGCTGACATTGAAGGAAAAGGTTGATCTTCTATATTTTCTGGAGAGCAGCAGTCAAAGAAAGATGGTAGAAGATTTTGATGTTAGCAAGACCACAGTTGACAACATCCAAAAACATAAATACGAGTACTTGGAGAGACATGGTAAGGAAAACAGCAACCTATAGTGGAAAAGGAGGAAAACTCTCCTTGATGAAGTCAATGAAGCTACATTAAGCTGGAAACTTATAAAAAACCTGACCCAGAAGCAATTTTCTAAGCCACATCGACCAAAGTACAGACCAGCATAAAAGCACATGAAGGAGCTGATGACATGGAAGAAGCACAGAAATTGTGGAGACTCCAAAAGAAGAGGATGTCAGGCATCTGATAATGTAGTAGAAATCCTTGGCTGTGGAGAAATGCCCAGGGATGCTAAGTGGTGTAGCCAGTGCCAAGACGGCTTTCTCCACTTACGTTTGTAATAAGGGCAAGAAACGGATCAAGATGGACTCTGTTCAGAAAGATTGATTCAACCATGATAAAACTGTAAATGTATTGGTTTTGTATGATACCATATGTGTGATTTTACTGTTTTGATTATTATGATTTCATATGACATTCTCTAAAAAAGCTGTACAAGGAAGTAAAGCACATGTATGTGTCAGTACAGTCAGGCTGCTTACTCATGTTGACTCTGTATGTGGACAAGTTTGTTACCATCCACTGGATGGGCCAACTTATTGAAGTTCTACTGTATTTGACCTCATATTATTATTTTTTATTTTATTTATTTATTTTTTTTGGTAGAGACAGAGTCTCACTTTATCGCCATCAGTAGAGTGCCGTGGCATCCCACAGCTCACAGCAACCTCCAACTCCTGGGCTTAGGCGATTCTCTTGCCTCAGCCTCCTAAGCAGCTGGGACTACAGGCGCCCACCACAACGCCCGGCTATTTTTTGTTGCAGTTTGGCCGGGGCCGGGTTTGAACCTGCCACCCTTGGTATATGGGGCCGGCACCCTACCTACTGAGCCACAGGTGCCGGCCTGCCTCATATTATTATTATAATTTACAAATCACCGAGGCTTCTTCCCTTTTTTCATACATGTTTCCATTTTTCAGATAGATTAGGCTTTATAAATCCCAGCATTGTTGACATTTTGGGTTAGATCATTATTCACCAGGTGTGGGGAGTGTTTCTTATGCATTATAGGGTAGTTCGCAGCTGCTGTGGGCTTTATCATTAAATACCAGTAGCATAGCCCCAGTTGTAACACCCAAAAGTATCTCCAGACATTTCCAATGTCCCTTAGGGGCAAACATCACCTTCACTTTAGAATCGCTGAGATAAATCAACAGAAATTATCCAGTCCTCAAGTTCATTAACCCAGTGAATATATTTCAAAAAGTTTTTAGTTATAGAATTTTCATTTTTTATAAATTAGTTTCTACTTATCTGCTGAGCTGACTTATCCATCCATTCATTACAAAGATATTTTCCTTTGCTCACTTGAGCACAGTTATTCTAGATCCTTTAAAATCTTTGTTTTCTAATTTCGACCTTGTTTTAAAAGTCATTAGTATTCAGCTGTGGTGAGATCAACATTTTAGGAGATGATTGCCATGGAAAAGATAGTTCGTTCCTGACAGTTCCCAGGAGGAAGGGACCTGTCTTATTATGCTGGGCACAAGGGAAGCACTGGGTTTGGTCAGGGGCAGAGGGGGAAAGGGAAAATGCCTATAGGAGCCTTTAACGTGGTTTCTGTGAGAAGGAAGAGGCGAGGTAAACAGTCATAGGATTGGCTAGTTTACATAATTTCAGTGGGCTCTGGGGTGAAGGGGCTGTCTCTTGGTGGCCTGGGACCTGGCCCTGGGGCAGTTAGGGCAGAGGAGCAGTGATGTGAGTGTGAGACCCCAGTAGAGGAGGTGGTTGGGATCTGGGCTTCAGGTTGGTGGTCTGTCTGTGAAAGGGACACTCTGGGCAAGTTGTTTGCTATCTCTGAGAATTAGCTAACCCTGGGAATTAGCTAAAAATCCTAAGAAACTCAGGCCTTCCTTTCTAGTGTCAGCAAGACGCCAAGAGGTCAAACATCAGAATAAAAAGATGTGCTTAATGCAAACGTTTGTGTTATTGTCTTTTCTCTTGACGATGCATTGCATTCTTCTGCTTGTCTCTCCTGTAATTTGAGATTTTATTCTGGAACCCTGTGGATGATACATCGCAGAGATCCAGGATTCTGTTATGCTAGTCTGAATGATGTAGAGTCGTCGTTTTAACACATACTCAACTTCTGCGGCTCCCAACTCTGCACTCTGGCTCCCCTGCGTTGGGAGCAGCAAAAATCCCTGTCTAGCTCTTACAGGCCTCAGGTGGCTGCTCAGAGCTTGCTCCACACATGCACAATTCAGGGGTTAGCCAGAGATGTGGGCAGAGTTTATACACAGACTTCAGAGCCCTCCCTCTGTGACTCTTTTTTTGGGGCTCCTCTTTCATTTTTTAGCTGCTGGGTTACCCTAGACTCTCCTCTGATTCTGCAAGTAAGAGTTCAGTTTCCTATCTGAGTATTTGCTGTTCTATGACACACACCGACGCTTGCCTCAGGCAAAAAGCTATTTTAAAAAATCCTTAGAAACTTAGTCCCCATGCTTTCTTTCTAGTGTCCAAACTCCACCAATTTCTGCCCTGCTTTTGGTCTCTCTCTGGCATCTTCAGATTTTTAAAAAAATATTTTAAGTTTTGGGAGATTGGTCCAATATGAGCTATTCCTCCATTATTAGAAGCAGAATTCCTTACAGCCCGTACATTTTAAAACATACTGATTTTACTGTGTTCTTAATATTTAAAAATTTTCCTTATGACTTTCCCTTTTGTAAGTATCAATGGAATGGAATGTTCTTTTAATTCCCAGATATTTTGGATTTGCAAGCCATCCTTTTGTTAATAATTTTAAGTTTAATTATACTATGTCATAAACACGGCCTGTATGATGTTGACTCTTTGGCATTTACGGAAGCTTCCTTTATGGCCAGTGCCTGTGTAATTTTTGTGAGTGTTCTACGTGTGCTTTAAAAGGATGTGCCTTCTTCGTGGGGGGGAGGGATGCTCCCTGTATTTGTTAGTTCAGGCGTAATAAAGCCCTTCCTCTTTGTTTTTTGCCTTTTGTGTGTAGGAACCGTCAATTTTCTGAGAGGGCTGTGTTCATGTCTTCCCCAAATCTCTTGATTTGTCTGTTTCTGTAGCTCTGTCAGATGTCACTGCATTTCTTGGGGCCACGTTCTCAGGTATGTTATCTTTTCATGATTGGTACATCTTCTTGAGTTACTGCTCCCTTCAGAGGTGCGCACTGTCCTTTCTCTTCCTTAGCACTCTGCACACCCTCACTTTCAGGGTTTTCACATCTCTCTTTAATTCTGGGAAATTCTTGGTTATTAGCTCTTTGTCCCCTCCTCCACTCACAGCTCTGTCCTTCTGGGTCTCCTGTTATGTGGATGTTAACAAGTCTTCTTCTGTTTCCCTTTCCTTTATTTTAAAGACAGTTTCCATTTCTTTATCCTTTCTTCCGCTTTTTTTTTTTTTTTTCTTTTGGAACAGAGTCTCACTCTTGTTGCCCTGGGTAGAGTGCTGTGGTATCATCACAGCTCACAGCAACCTCAAACTCCTGGGCTCAAGCAGTCCTCTTGCCTCAGCCTCCCCAGCATGAGGCTCAGCTTATTTTTTCTATTTTTAGTAGAGACAGGGTCTCACTCTTGTTTAGGCTGGTCTTGAACTCTTGAGCTCAAGGGATCCTCCCACCTTGGCCTCCCAGAGTGTTAGGATTACAGGTGTGAGCCACCAGGCCGGTTTCTCTTTATCCTTTCTTTTTTTTAAAAAAATATGGAACGCTTTGTGAATTCGTGTGTCATCCTTGTGCAGGGGCCATGCTAATCTTCTCTGTATCATTCCAATTTTAGTATATGTGCTGCTGAAGTGAGCACTCTCTTTATCCTTTCTTGATGCATTCTGGTAAGTTCCCTGATATGATTTTTTTTTTTTTTTCAGTTTTGGCTGGGGCTGGGTTTGAACCCGCCACCTCCGGCATATGGGGCCAGCGCCCTACTCCTTTGAGACACAGGCACCATCCCCCTGATACGATCTTAACCTCATTAGATTATTGTTTGGCTATTTATTAAGTGTTTTCTTTTAGGAATAAAGTATAAGCCTGTGCCTCTGGCAGCCTTCTTTCCCTTGCCCAAGTCCAGAGGGCACCCTGGAGCCCTGAGTGCTCTGGTCACCTGCTTCTGTGGCTCTCTGGGCAGTGCACAGAGCTGCCACCACAAGGAACCTGGACTCCCAGGACCTCTCCCTGATGACACCTGTCCTCACTGTTCTATCTGTTCTATATAGAATCCCCCCGCCATATGCTTTCCCTTCTCTGTAGTGCTGTCTGGTACACCTGCATTTTATTTATTTTCTGTCACTCTTGCCAGATACGTGGCATGAAGGTGGCACTTTTTGTTTGTTTTGTTCCCTGATGCATCCCCAGATCTTGCTATAGCATCTGACATATAGTGGGTGCTTAGTAAATATTAAATGAATCGATGCTTATACTATAGTTTTTATTTATTTTGCCTACTATGTTTCTTTCTAGAAAGCTTCCTTTTCTTAGACATCTAAGTGAAAGAAAAAATATTAGGGTCTTTACTTCATGGCATTATTTAAATATTCATTTATTCATTTCTATATATTTTTTGTATCATGTTAAAATATACATAACAAAAACTTTGCCCCTTTAAGCCTGTTTAAATGTACAGTTCTGTGGTATTAAGTACACTCCTGTTATTATACAACCATCACCACCATCCATCTCTGGAAGTTTTCCATTTTCCCAAACTGAAATTCTGTACCCATTAAACAAAGCAATTATGTGTCTCAGACCCAGCGTTTCCAGTTGGTTCTTCTTTACGACTGCCTGTCCCTACTTTGTATTCCCAATATCTTTTCTTATCTCTTTGAGGATATCTGCTTACTTTGAATTCTTGTTCTGTTTTGTCTATTAATTCTGCTTCCTGTATAGACACGGGGTGTGCGTTGTCTTTCTTTAGAGTGGTTGCACTCCTCAGGTGTCTTGTTATTTTCCCTGTGAGCTGCTCCTGGCTTGGACGGTTACGTGGGCTTGGGGATGGGGATGGCCCAGGCCCTCTCTTACACTCTTTCCGGAGAGTTTCAGACAGTTGGTGGGGGGTGGTGGTGGTGGTGAGAGTGCCACTCGGGTGCAGGATGCGGATGATAAAATGAGCTTGACTGTGCTTGATTCTGGCCTGCTCTCCCCTTTCCCCAGCACCTGGGCTGACCTGCCCTGGCAGGCTCTTTTCTAAGAGCTGTCAGACTTTACTAGGGTCCCCTAGCTCCCTTGGGGTACAGGAAGAGAGCAGGGTGCTCAGGGGCCACCTTGCTGCTGGGTGTCATTGTCATAGCCTCCCCACCTCACCGGGCCCTGTCACCGCTGCTGACACTGGGTGAGGGGCTAGCTCTTCTGTGCCTTTGCCACCCTTGCTCTAGGGACAGGATGGGACATGACCATCCTGGGGTGCTTCCCAGAAGCCTCCTTGCCTACAGCTGGCTTCTCTTCCACCTCCTTGTCTTACAAGCCCCATGTGTGGGAACCAGTCATCCTTCTCTTTCCCCAACGTGCTAGGTCAGGGGCACCTCCAAACAGGGAGAAGCAGCAGCCAATGTCACGTCAGCCCACGGTCCTGTTAGCTGCCTTTGTCTTTTGTAGGCCATAGCGCAGGGGTTAAGGTAGACAACTAGGAATTTGCAGAGGCAGGACAGGGATGACATGGCACATCTTATGGGGAGAGACTTGGAGACTAGGAGGCAGAGCAGCCCGGCAGTCTCCCCAGTCTGGGGAGAACAGCTTATGGGGTCACAGTTCTGTGCAGGTCAGCTTATGGGGTCACCATCCTGACTGGGGCTGAGGGTGTGGGTGGGGCCTGGAGACCCTTTCCTCAGTGGCCTCTGCACATCAGAGTCCGAGGGGGATTATGTGGCTTCTCTGGGGTCTGGGCTCACGGGTTTTTGACCCATTTATACACATTAACTTATAATTCATTTTCCACGTCCCCACCCTTACCCGTTAACCTCCCCCAATTCCTGCTCCTGCCTTTGGCTAATGAGCTTCTGGTGAGTTCTCATGGGCAGCTCAGATCTGTTTCAGAAAGAAACACTGTGGGAAGCCACAGACGTCTTTTTATAGAGTCCCAGTGTCTCTGAGCAGGAAGGGATTTTAGTGGGGACAGGTCCTACTTGCTGATCTCAGAATATCATATATTTGACTCATTGATCATTGATTACTGATTTAAGAGACCCAGATCCCAGGCTGATAGGAAAAGTCCCACACTTTCTTTAGGTAGTACCCTCACACATTGCAGTTGTTGTTGCATTTCTAATCTCTTTAAATTTTAAGGACCTGAATGTTGGAGTAAATCTGATTGCAAGTTTTTAATTATTGTCAGAAGCCCAAGTCTCCGCAGTCCTTCCTGCCATTTCCTACTTGCTGACTCGACTCGCTAAACTCTGTAGGGATGGAATTTTGTCTTTTTGTTCCCTGCCATCTCCTCAGCTCCAAGGAATGTATTTGTTGAGTGAGCAAACAAGGCAGTTAATTACCCACCTCCATCAGAATCCCATCTCTCGGCCTGAGCATTTTCAGGGCTGGAGGGCCATCAATTAGCACTGGGACCTAATGGCTCGGGAGGTCTTGTTTCTGTTAAGCTTAAATTATTTCCCCTGAATATACATGAGTCCTGCTTCTTTCCTCTGAGACCACAGAGAATCCCATAAATTCATCTCATCCAGAGATGATATTGAAGATAGCTCTGGTAGGCTCCCTAGGGTGAGGCTAAGGAGCAGCCCCTTTTTTACTGGACACAGATGTTCTTTATGACCTTAGTCACTCCCCTGTGAGTGACCTCTTGCTGTCAGTACTGGTAGCCAGAACTAAACACCAAACCATATTGAGGGCAGAGAGGAATGGCCTTCCTTTTCCTTGACGCCATCTTTGACTTACACAACCAAGTTAACACGTTTTGAGTTTGCACCCAACTAAAATCCTTTCTCAGACAGACTCTGTCCCTTGTTCTGTACTCCAAGCAGGAGAGGTTTGAACCTGGGTGCAGACTCTTGTACACCCCCATGCAAGGGGAGCTGTGAAAAGGACAATGGCTGGGAGTCGGGAGACCCATCCCCATTACAGACCCATGATGATGAGCAAATCAAATAGCCCAGGGCGAAAGTGCTTTGAAAGCCATTAAGACGTCTAAGTCTACCTGTTATTGCTGTGTGGCTGGTTAATTCCATCATAAACCCATTGAGGTCTGTTTAAATTGTGTCTCACCCACCAGAACATCAGCATTCCCTGTCCGTGGTGTTATTCCCAGGATCTCATAAGAACACCTTGTGCGACTTTGTTCAAATCATGATAGAAACGTCCCCCACAACGGGGTGAGGGCAAAGCCTCTGGCACCCACACCTGGGGTCTCTGTGCAAGTTTGGTTATGCAGCTGACAAGGAGTCTCCCTGGTGTGCTGACATCCTGCCCATATGGCTTCATCTAATTCACACGGACAATGTGAGAGAACTCAGAGGTGCTGCAATCTACACAATGCAGGTCCCATGGAAAGAGGAAATATGATGGTTTGATGTGACTCACTCTTGATGATGATGAACAGGCTCCCAGAGGCCACAACTTCTTCCTCAGTGCTCCCCAAACCTGCAACCCCCAGAGTTTCATCACAGTAGACAGAAAGGACAAGTCACAGCTGCACCTTAAAGATACACAGACCACGGTAAATGGCTGGTGATCTAACCGGGCCACTATTCACAATTGGTCGAGATAGTTCTTTGTGCTAAGAGTCAGCCTGTGAATTCTGGGATGTTTAGCAGCAACTCTGGCCTCTATGCGCTGGATTCGAGGGGCACCCCACTACCCAGTTGTGACAATAATAAATGTCTCCAGACATTGCCAAATGCCCCCCCTCCCAGGGGAAAAATTGCCCCTGGTTGTGAAACACTGGTGTAACTGAAGGAGAAAAGGGCGGAAACATTTAGAACAGTGATACCCTCCCCTCCCACCATCATTCTGGCTATGGCTTCAGGATAACAGATTTGTTGTTCTACTTGCATTTTGGAAAGGTTGGTATTAAAATGAGTTGGGTGCTTTGATTGTGTCTGTCAACTGGAGTGATGTAGTCCAGAGGCATGCTGGTGGGCAGAGGGGCACCAGATGATCCCCGGTCAGTTGATGGTTCACATGAGAACAATGGGAATTAGATTTGACGACTTGGAGACGCTGATGGAATCCCAGACCTTGTCAGTACGTGACTGTAGCCAAGGAGCTTCTGGACTCTATTATGGTGGTGCGGAGCAGCAAAAATACATAAAAGATAATCTCTCAAGTTTCGTTGGTTTAAAGTAATCACTCACACAGGTAGGTTGACGATCATGGGAGGCCACCTATGTACTTTGTTCAGAAGTTATTGTTTCCATTAGAAAGAGTAATGGTTTTCATATACCAGCAAGAACAAACCCATGTTATCACAGGAAATCCTTCTAATGGGAAATCTGCAACTCTATAAAAGTATCTGCTTGTGCCCTGGGAGGGAATAGAAGTTGTGAGAGGTGAGCTGACGCCTGTCAGCGCGCGTCAAACTAGAGATTATTCATCATTGTTATTTTTATTTTGAAAATTAACTCCCCAAAGGGGCCTGTCTGTGCTGTGCCTCTCAAAGGTATAATTCCACTTTAAAATGTAAGCTGTTTTGAGATGATTTAAGCACAAGAATGTGTTCGGTTACAGAAAATGATTTCCCTTGCTTTCCTTGAAATAAAAAATTGCTCAACATGCTTAGGAAATGGGAATTATGGTGGACACTACATTATTTTCTAGATGGATCACCTTATAAACGAAAGTTCCACCATCCAGTTAATGGTGACAAATTGTCTATTTGAAGACACGGAGCAAGGGGGCTAACTCTGTTGGTTGTTTTCAAAAATGGGGAATTGATAGCACTGTCATTTGGACTTTTGTATGAAGCAGCTGGCACCCCAGACAGAGACCCTGGGTCTGGAACCCAACACTGGGTGAGGCGGGGAGGCAGCTGCCCTGGGGGCTTGGCCAGTCAACTGGGCAGAGCAGAGGTAGTCCCAACCTATTGCTAGAGTGTTCTCATGACCCCCTGGTGCTTTTCCAGTGAGTAGGGCGCCAGCCCCATATGCCAAGGGTGGCGGGTTCAAACCCAGGCCCTGCCAAACTTCAACAAAAAAATAGCCAGGCGTTGTGGCAGGCACCTGTAGTCCCAGCTGCTCGGGAGGCTGAGGCAAGAGAATCGCGTAAGCCCAAGAGTTAGAGGTTGCTGTGAGCCGTGTGACGTCATGGCACTCTACCGAGGGCGGTACAGTGAGACTCTGTCTCTACAAAAAAATAAAATTAAAAAAAAAAAAAAAAGAATTTTATGTTTGTTTATTGTGAAATAAAGCATCTGTATGAAGAGTACACCAAATGAAAGCATGCATGTCAGTGAAAGTGTGAAAACCATTTAATGCCAGAATAAAATGTGCCAGCACCCCAGAAGCCCCTCCCTGAATCGTTAACCCTCAGTCCTTCTCAAACACAACCACTATCCTGACTTCCAGTCCTATAACTTAGTTTTGCCTGGTTCCTTTTTCCTTCCTTTTTTTTTTTTTTTTTTTTTTTTTACTTTGAAAATGTTTTAAACCCGCAGAGAAGCTACAAGAGGGCTGTAATGAGTAGCTGGCCAGTCTTCCCCAACTGTAAACGTTTGTCACATATACTTTATCCCACCTGGGAAATTCTCAGATGCCATCCCTGGAGTTAGGTTTTTGGGCCATCAGATTATATTCATGCCAGTTTTCAGGGTAGTGGATTTTAATGGAAGAAGAACAGTGGGGCCAGGGAAGGTTGAGTGGGGGCTGAAGCTGGGCCTGGAGCACTCAGAAGCCTGGGGAAGGGGTGTGGGACGTGCTGGTCCTGTGGTTCCAGCCTTAGCTAGACCAGCAGGAAACTGGGAATGGCTTTGCAGACCTGCTGATGGTTATGTGCTTGGGAAATTGCTAGGGTTTAGTTCTCTTCTTGTCTTGGGAAGTGGAATATCTTCAGATTCTTTTACCTCTGTCCTTAAAATCCTGGAGAGTATGATTTGGTAGGCAAAGAGGATTTTTTTTTAAAGAATAGAGTCTACCTTTTCCCATTATAAACAAATATAGGCTGTTATCAAAAATTTGGAGTGTACAGAAAAGCAGAAAGAAGAAAAAAGTAAGTGGTGATATTTTACTGGACTGGCATTGGTCCTAGAAATCCTATGGAGTGTGGATGGCAGGATTTATTCCTTTTATTCTTTATTTGATAGGAAAAAACCAAACAACCCTGTACTCTTCTCAGAATAACTCTGAGGCCCCAAAATAGAAAATGATCTTATTAATTATAAGGAAAATGATATAGCTGAGACAAAACTCACTCCCTAAGGCCAGCTTGGGATCACAGTTGAAGTGGGACGAGATGGAAATGACCTTGTCCACAGCACTGTGAGCAAGCTCCGCCCCTCTGTCATCACCTGCTGAGTCACTGCTCACCCCCACCTGTGCAGAGCCTTTGAGGGCAGGAGCCTGTCTCCATCTCAGCCACAATTCCGTCGCCCTTTGTCTTCCATGCTTATATTCTATGATTTCTCTTTCTTTCGCTTTTTTTGAGACAAAGTTTTGCTCTGTTGCCCAGGCTAGAGTGCCATGGCATCATCATAGCTCACAGCAACCTCAGCCTCCTGGGTTCCAGTGATTCTCCTGCCTCAGCCTCCTGAACAGCTACAGCTACAGGTGCCCCCACCACACTGACTAATTCTTCTATTTTTAGTAAAGATGGGGTCGCTCTCTTGTTCAGGCTGGTCTCGAATTCTGGGGCTCAAGTGATCCTCCTGCCTCAGCCTCCTGAAGGCATGAGCTACCCTGACCGGCCTATATGATTTCTCCTTTAACCTCTTTAGGAAATCAAACTTTGAAGACATTGTCTACTTTTTTTTTATTTTTATTTTTATTTTTATTAAATCATAGCTGTGTGCATTAATGCAATCATGGGGTACCATGCTCTGATTTTATATGCAATTTGAAATATTTTCATCACAGTGGTTAACATAGCCTTCCTGGCGTTTTCTTAGTTATTGTGTTAAGACATTTATATTCTACAGTTTCACATGTACCCTTGTAAGATGCACCGTAGGTGTGATCCCACCTTTTACCCTCCCTCCCACCCATCCTCCCCCCTCCCCTCCCTGTCCCCATATTCTTAGGCTATAATTGGGTTATAGCTTTCATGTGAAAGCTATAAAGTGAGTTTCATAGTAGGACTGAGTACATTGGATACTTTTTCTTCCATTCTTGAGATACTTTGCTAAGAAGACTATGTTCCAGCTCCATCCACGTAAACATGGACATTGTCTACTTTTTAAGAGTTCTCTTTTCCCAGTTGGAGGACTTATTTATTTATTTTGGTTTACATTGTGTTTGATTCCAGGAAGAATGTATGACAGCCTATAATGAAATGTACTTTCTCAACAGGACTGACAGACAAATGAAATATAAGCAATTAATATTGCTAGAAACGTCTAAAAATAATGTTAAAAACATCACGTAACAGAGTTCAGTTTAGCTGCAGATGTCCTGGTATCCGGGCAAGGGGTGCAGATGATGGGCGCGTGGCTGTTCGTTTGGAGGAAACGCGTCACCTTGGAGAATAATGATGCTCTGCTACTCAGTCCTGCAGGACACGCATCAAATAGGGTCTTGCATAAGGAATATCAACCAGGGGAAGGGCCCAGGTGGTCACAGTGGCCTAGAGTGTGGGAACATTTATATTCTCACCTCTTAATGAGAGCTGAGGCCTGATGGGGGAAGCCTGGGAACCAAGGGATCTGAAAATGGGGACACTTGCTAGGGACGTGAGCAGCTATACACCAGAACCCCAAGCCAGTCTGGGTAGACACAGAACATCACACTAGGTCCTTCCCTTGCTGAGGCCCCAAAGGGTATTCCCACCTCTCACAAGAAATTATTCAAACCCCACCCTCTGGATAGGCTCTATGACACCTCCACCTGTCCTCAGCCTGCCCGCCCTGCCCTTCTCCAGGAGGAGGGGAGGACAGTGTTGAAGGGGAAGGCATGGATGGGTCCTATGTCTGTCTGTGTTTCTCTTGGACATAAATCTTAGAATGCAGGGAGGTCTGGGGGGGCTGGCTTTGCGGCCAACGCCGTGGAACCTCTGCTTTCTGGCCCAGCTCCAGTGAGGTTCTTACAGAGGTGTGAATGGCCTTGTAGGTGGACTGAGTGTGGTCCGGAGAGAGGTGGGTACATTGCTGGCTCAGAGAACCTGCCAGATAAAAGTTTTCACGACATGTTTGTTGTTTTAATTACCATGAGCAGGATACCAGGCAGAGAATCCAGAAAGGCCAGAAATGGGCTGGGCTCTGTGTGGGCAGGGGGGGACCAGCTTATTGAGGTCCCTGGAGCAGGGCAGCCGGGGAGTCCTCCAGGAAGGCCCTGATGGGGAGTTTCTTGCGGGCCATGTTCTAACCTGGGTGTCTCCCCCAAAGCAGTAGAGCTTTTTGCAAGTTAATGACTTTATCTTGATTGTTTGAATTTCTTAAGGCGTTAGGACCCCTTATGAATGGCTCTGAAAAGAATTAGATTGCTAATAAATGCAAACTGTAAAATATTCATTTGAGATGATTATTTTATATTATTGAGTACGTGCAGAATTAACTTTCTGCTCACTTATGGTAGGATCCATAGCTATTGGAGCTATTTAGTGAATGAAATATTTAACCTAATTTACATGCTTTAAATGATCCAAGGATAAAGGCTGTGGTTTGGTGCTGGAGAAGAAATTTGGCATGTCCTGGTGGGGAAAGGACCCTTCCCTGGGCTGGGGTCCTCCCTCAATGCAGGTCAGCAGCCATGTTCTACCAAACTCAGGCAAAGCACCCTTAGCCTGTACTCCAGGAACTCAGGGCAGGGAGAGGACACTGAGGGCCTCACACTGTCCGTCCTTCCCTCTCTGGGCCTGTTTGCTCTTCAGAATGACACAGCCTCGGACCAGGGAATCCTGGGGCTCTGTCAGCTGCTAGAGACTTCTGGGGGCTGGGACTTTACTAGACTTCTACAGGGACTTTATGGTGGGGGCAGGGGCACAGGGTCCCACAGGCATTGGGATGGGCAAGCAGGAAGCCTGGGTCTGTGTCTTGTCGGGGTCATGTGGTTCCAAGACCAGGGTGCAGCTCCATGGCCTGAGGAGGGCCCCCGCCTGTGCCTCCTCCTTCCCCTGCATCTGTGCTGCCTGGCTGTGGTTGTGTTTTGCTGCTGGGTGCCTGTGTCGTAGCCCATGGAGATTGTCAGCTTCAGCCTCAGAACGGGATGTGCTTCATGCTGTGGCTGCTTCACAGACCCCTGCAGCTCTGGGAAGCTCAGCGGTAAGTGTGAGCCAGGTTGCACCTGTCCCTGTGCTGTGTGGCGTCCAGCCTGGCGCAGGAGTTTGCCTCTCGGCTCAGACACATGTCTCCAGTAGTGGGTTTGTGCAGAGCCTCTGGGTCACGTTGAACTTAGAAAGCTTGGATTTGGTTCTGGTTTTTGTCCAGGGCCCTGGGGCCTCTGTCACTGCACCCTGTGGGCTGTTTTCCTGCTGAGCTGAGCCTTGGGCTCTAGCCTGGCCCAAAAGGCCTTTGCTGGGGGGTTTGCCTCTCGAGCTTCAGATGTCTGGGCCTTGCATGTGGATTTGAGAACACTGACCATACGAGGTGCTGACTGGTGTGGACAGAAAAGAGCCATTCCTGGGCATTCGCCAACACCCTTCCATTGTCAGCCGGGCAATGGTTTGGTTTCTTCTTCTGGATGTGGATTTATCCCTGGGGGAGATGTCATCAGTGGTAAACCAAAACAGTGGCCTACAGGACAGGTCGCTGAGAGGGCTCCCTGGATCTTAGGGAAGCTTCAGCCTAGAGAAGGGAGAGGAGGTGGCTGAAGACACCGCAGGGAGCCCCAGCTCTAGGGTGGGCCCTGGCTCCCTACGCTGTGTCCAGCATGCAGGCTCTCAGCTGCCACCGCCCACATTGCCTGAGCTTGGCTGTGCTTAGTGACCTGGGGCTGTGGGATGAAGTGTCACTGTCCCCAGGACCTTTGACCACTCCCAGGTTGGATCAGTTCTGAGAAGCCAGGAGATGCTTTCTGGAGCATCTTGCCTGCTTTCTTATTTTCAGCATCTCAGCTATCTGGCTAATGGACTTGGGGATTGGAAAGACCCACATTCAAATCTCAGCTTCATGGATAACCGGCTGTGTGACCTGTAAAATGGAGAAAATACCGAGAGTCCATGAGATGCCACTGGGAAGGCTCATGGTGGAGGACCTGGCACGTGTCAACAGTTGTCACTGGCTACGCCACCCGCCCCCCCACCCGCCTCCCCCGGGTGTTTCTCAGTAGTGACATTTCTTACCGACAGCTTCCTGTGCTTAGCCCCTTCTGTTTCGGCAGGACCCATCACGGTGGAGCACACGATGGGAAAAGCTCTTATCTGGTCCCAAGACCTGGGTGGGTACAGCAGATAAGCAGCGGTGGCCACTATCCAGTCCTGATTGTTGGGGCAATAGCTCCAGCTCCGAACATTGCAGCCACTGTCCCTGTGGACGACGACTGGCTTGGCCCCCACCGTCATGAGTGGGAGCTCTGCTCACCGATTCCTGCCCGGCATAGTGATGTCAGAAGGAAGCCATCTTGGACCCTGTGGCTGGTCCTCTCACACCGTGGGTGAATGAGGAGCAGATGTCCCCGTTCGGCTTGTGTTCCTTTGCTCCCTGATGCCCTTAGAAGCTTCCCGACCCTCGGCGTGGCCTGCACGTCCCCTCCCACCTTTCTAGCACTGTGTCTGGCCCTCACCCAGCCTCGTGCCCTGCAGGTGTGGAGGGCTGTGCTTTGACCTCCCTCCAGCTGCCCTCAGACACCCCACTCCTGCCAGGCAACCCTTGAGCACTGTTTTTAAAATACGCTCTCCCCAGCTCCCTCTACCGCCTTGTTTATCCCCTTTATGACCCTTTGCAGCTTATAGCTACTTCATTATTTGTTCCTTTCCTTGTTGGTCCACTCCCCCCCCCAGTGTGAGCTCAGCAAGGGGGAGATGTCACTCACCTGCCGCTGCTGTGTCCCCAGTCCTCAGCTCAGAGGGTGGCAGGTGGAGCTGTGACCTCATCACCATTCCCTTCAGATTCCGAATCTGCAAACATCCCACTCTGCAAATACCTGTCCCTCTGGCCCACTCGTCCAAGTCCCCCCATGCCCCTGGGACTACAAGCCCCTGACACTGTGGGTGCCTCTCCCTGGCCCAGTCGCTTCATGCTGCTTACCTGGCGCACACCCTCATCAGTCCCAGCCCTCGTCCTGCTCCTGGCCTGCTTTGTGCGGCTCACATGCAGGCAGGGGACAGCTGCAAGTGGCATCACCATTCACATCACCTCCGGGTGACTCCTGTCCACGCCTTCCACTCTCCAAGGTGACTCGGGTGCCTTCTCTCTTTCCTGAGCCCCAACACTTCCCTTCTGATCTCCGGCCTCCCCATCCAGTGTTCTCTGGCACCTCCTGAGTGCTGAGCCTGAGCACCTAGAACTTCTTCCCATGTCTCATCTTTTGTTTTCCTCTCGTTAGTGTCTCAGGCAAGAAGTCTGGGGACCACCTCTGAGGGCCTTTCCCTCCCTCCATCTGTCTCCACAAGTTCAGTCCTTCCGCACACCTGTTGTCTCCACCTTCAAAACGCCCCCTTAACTCATCATCCCTGCCCGGCACCTCCCTGTACCGGTGTCTCTCCAGGGACATTGCAGTCCCCTCCCACCAGCTGTCTAGGCCCCGCCTTTGTCCTTCTTCAGTCTTTCCTCAATCAGGGGCCATTGTGGCCGTCCTCAGCCTGCAGGTGAGTAAAGTGTGGCCAGGGGTGTTTGGTTTTTGGCTGCAGGTAGCAGAGGTGTTCTGGGGGGTTGAACTTTGGGGTAACAGACTCACAACTCCACCGCCGCCCTCCCATCCCCTGTGTGGACAGGGCCCTGCCCTGTCTGTTGGTTCAATGTTACAATCTTGGATGTTGTTGATGGTGAAGCCGAGGATCCATCTGCAATTCTCAGCTCCCAGGTACTGGCAAGATTTTCCTTCCCATCCTGCCTCTACTCTCCCAGGCCCCTCCTTGAGACCCCTCTTCTTTAAAGCCCCAGCAATGAGCAGCCGGCCGAGAGCCGCCTCCATGAGCAGCCATAAGGAGGGTTAGCAGTAGAGCTGCTGCCAGAGGCGAGGCCGTGATCTTGGAACGTGGAAACCCAGCACATTTGCTTGTCCTAAAAATATAGTTCTTAAAATAGACCGGTCCATGTGGGAGATGGGGAGCCTGTGAGCACAGTTCTGGGGGGCTCTCCCTGCCCAGGCGCCAGGCCTGCTGGGCAGTGCAGGAGTGCAGCAGGTGCGCCTTGGAAGGTGCCCAACTTGGGGGGATGGAGACTGAGGCCTGGGCTTGGTGGTCCCATCCGGCCCTGTTCTTCAAACCCATCAAGAGGCAGGCGGCAGCCTCTTACCTGCTGGTGTCTGCACAGATGGAGTTTGGACGGAGACTGCCTTGGGCTAGGCCTTGCAAAAGCTGCAAACAACAGTTTATGTTTAGGGCACGAGGCTACAAATAGCCCAGGAGGCCTGGGGTGGGGGTGGGGGGGCGGGGGTTGGAGATTCAGTCAACTGTGAGCCGGCTAGAGACAGGCTTCCTTTTCCTGGGAGCCCGAAGCCCACTAGAAATGTGAACTTGATTTTGCTCCCTGCACCAGCCTGGCTTGTTGGACGGGGCAGTGACAAGATTGTCCAGTAGGGACCAGAGGCCTTTCTGTAACTGAAGCCTGGCCCAGGGTAGAAAGAAATAGCCCAGCTTCTGTTTTAAGGCAGCAACACCACGCGTGAGCACTGTTCCTTGCCATCAGGTCTAGAATTACCTCTAATAACTCAACATTTAAATTTAGCCTTTTTTCTCTGGTGCCATGGCCAGGCTCCTTGTGAGAGGTGGGTGGTGCTGAGACAGGCGTCCAAAGGAGTCACAGTCTGAGCTCCTTGATCTGGGTCCTGTGGATAGTGAGACCCCCAGTATATCCAGGGGTGAGTGTCAAGGAGTTTATGACCAATGTCTGGAGTCCATTTGCATCTCTGGGTTTCTGGGTGTTTTCTTCTGGAGAAAGAGTATGGAGTTTTGGGGTTTTTCTTTTTTTCTCCACCTCTCGGAAGGCTCCCTGACTCAAAAGCTGTAGGTTAAATGATTGGTGCGTTTCCTTCCAGCTCCGAAAGCCTCTGATTCTATTTTTCCAAGTCAAGGAATTTTGAAAATGTCAGGATAGCATTCCTTCTCAGAACAGATGCCGGGGATTTGTAAGTTTCCATTCCCTGTGCTGTTCCGGGTTTGCTGGCTGGACCAGCACCTTGGAATTTTCAAGATTTCTAATGTTCAGAGCAATTCTCATTTGGCATCATGGTCCTTCCAGCACGACACCCGTCCATGGGACAGAGTGGGGACAGTTGAGTGTGACGTGCTAATAACTGGATTTCCCGCCATGTCTTCCCTGCTTATCTGACCACATCCCAGCTGCCCTTCTAGTGCCTTCCACCTCTGCCTGGAATGTTCCACTGTTCCCTTGTCCCCATCCTGTCTGCCTTCAAGGTCTGGCTAGTTGTCTTCCCCTGGCGCCCTAGCTGTACTTAGCCTGCCTTTCCTCTGAATGCACAGAGTTGATGTTTTTTGTTCTGGTTTTTACATTTTATGTTTTAAATCATCATAGAGTAAAATTGACATTTTGGGGGGCACACAGCACTATGACTTTTAACCCCAGCAGCACCATCGATCGCAAGTCACAGTCATGGATCTCTCCTCTGCTGCTGGGGTTTGTTCTTTTTGAGAATGTCACATGGGGGCTGGCTCCTTTCACTCAGCCGACGCCTTTGCGATTCATCCACGCTGTCGCGTGTATCAATAGCTGGTTCCTTTTCGGTGGCTGGGTACGAGTCTGTTCCCATCACGTTTATTTGCACCTTTTCCTGCTGAATTTTGCCTTATTTTATGCATGGCCTATGTTGCTAGATGCAGGGAGGCAGGGTCAGTGTGTGATTCATTTTTATAACCTTTCAAGTGCTTTGCAAACTGTCGGCACTCAGCTGTCCAAGGGATGAATGAATGAACCATAGCAAATGACAGGAAGGCAAAACTAATTTTGTAGAACTTTGGTGTTCTCTGTATCCTTAAAATCTTTAATAAAGATTTCCTGAACCTGCATTCTGTTAATAGGAAAGACAAGATTTCTTTCTACTTACCTACCCACCCACCTCCTCCTGGCCGTGTCACCACACATTTCCTATGTCCCTATGGAGAGTCTCTCCCCACGGGAGAGAAAGACAATGGTCCTGGATGGTGCTGACCGGGTCCAAGTCTGAGCTGTTTCGTCCTCTGCCCCTGGAGGCACAGCTGCAGAAAGAAATGGGCTCTGAACTGGGAGTCACCACACCTGTGCTGGGAGCTTGGCCCTGCTGGTCCTAGCTGTGTGACTTCGCTTAAGTTGCTTACCTTCCCTGGTTCTTATTTTTTAACCTTATTTTGTTCATATCTGTTCAGTCAGTGGTGTCCAACCCTTGCCACCTGGGACCAATTTTATGGAAGACAGTGAAGGTGGGATAGGGGAGGGGATGGGACAGGAGATGGCGCTCAGGTGGTGATGTTGGGCAGCCCAGTTCCCAACAGGCCACAGACCAGCACTTGTCCATGGCACATGGATTGGGGACCACAGTGTTAAATGATGATGCTGAAACATGATGTCTGTGGTCTCTTCAAGCTCTGCAACTATAGGATTTTGTGGCTGGGTCATCTCCACTCATGAGCTCCTACAGACAGGAAGGATCTCCAAAGAGCTAGCATTTGTGCTTTGGTTAAGTAAACTCCTTACTTCTTAGTGCAAATGCTCTGTCAGCAGGTGTTTATCAAGGCCTACTGTGTGTCATTTTCAAACTTGAGACTTTGAATATATGTAGGAATTGGAAATGCTGAGTTCTGGTTTCTGTAAAGAATAGACACACTGTCCAATGTCTTTATATTTATTCTTTAAATCAAGAGTAGAGAGGAAAGGAGTTGTTCTGTGTTTTCATGGCCTTGTCTTTTGCTGCCTGTCCTGGGATCACTAGATTGTAGTTGGTGTCGTGCAGACGAACCTATTTAGGACTGAATGACTGAGTGCCTGGGAATGCGGGTTAGTGTGGGTGGGGCCTGGGTCAGTCCCTGGCCTGCTTCCTTGTATTCAGTCCTCCCCCCCCCCCCCCCCCGCAAAAGTGGAAAGTCAGAGACTCACTGGCTATTTCTTGGAATTGGGTGCAATGCGGTGTTTCCTGTGAGTGTCTCCAGCCCAGAGGCCTTGACTTGGAGGCTTTTTAACAGACGGTCTCAGGCACATCCTTTGCAGAGCCTACCCACGGAGCACCCAGCCTGCATCCCACCTTGATGGTTTCCAAATCCAGACCACCTGGATTGCTCTTCTTGGGCTCCAAGTGCCCACGGGCCTTGTCTAGGGCCTTCTGGGGGTGGGTGAAGTTGGGACTTAAGACCTGTCTCTTGACTCCTGGGTCCGAGAGCAACTCTGTTGAAAAAACTTTTTTTTTTTTTTTGCAGTTTTTGGCTGGGGCTGGGTTTGAACCTGCCATCTCCGGCATATGGGACTGGTGCCCTAATCCATTGAGCCCCAGGCGCCGCCCAGTTGAACAAACTTTTTAATGGTCTCAAATGGGTTTACTGAGACTGAAGTTATAGACAGACAACAGATGAAGACCCAGTGACATAGGGAAGTGTGGGGTGGGCTGGTGGTCAGTGGTGCCTCGGATGGAGGGCGTGAGTGTCTGTCGTCTCAGGCAGTCTTTGCTATCGTCTTTATCCCAGAAAGAATAGGCAGGGGATGAGATCTGTGAGGAGTCTCTTTCCCCCAAGTGGAGAACTCCACGGTCCATTTAAAACTTTTCCAATCCTTCTAAGTCCTCTCTTCCCCTCCCCCTTGTCAGATCCACACGGCAGACTGCACCAGAATAGTGACAGGACTCAGCAAAGGGCTGTGCCTGTAGGTGTCTTTCCAGCAGCCAGTGAGACAGTCTCTATAGCAGAAAGGAGTCCCACCTGCCTCCCAGTCACGCAGCCGTGGCGTCCATAGAGCACGTCTCCCTGAGGGGAGATTCATTTCCCCATGTTGGGGTCAGACCTATTCCCGGAGTCATTTCTTGGTTTTAATGCAGTTCCTGTTCCTCCCCAGCCGTGACCGCCTCCAGCCTAGACGAGCTCGGCTGCTGGAGTGACCTGGTGTCCTCTGTCTGTTATCTCTGCTCAGCAGTGGGGAAGCCGCCTGGGGACTCGGAGAAGGGTGCTGGGTTTGGGGAACGTGTCTGAGAAGTCCCCTTGGGAGCCTGAACAGACCACAGATGACACTCTCCTGGCCCGAGGGCTTCCACTCTCTCTGGCTCTGTGCTCCATCCTGGCCAGGGGACCTTGGTGGGCAGAGCAGACTCCTGAAAGCTTTCCATGCCACTGTGGCAAGGTGCCCACATTCCCAAATTGCTCCAGAACTGCTGACTTGCCATTTTTGTAGCTTCAACTCAGTGTTCCCTGGAACCCACGGCCCCTTGGGTTTCTGGTTGGCAAGCTGAGGAGTTGGCCTGGGGGACTTCTAAAAGGGTCTTCATGGTCCGAACCTTTATTGTCCACTAGGATGGTGTCTGTAAAGGTGTGTTGGGGACATTTGGTGTCAGTTCCCTCTGAGTGATAGCACGCTCATCAGCTAGCTTGACCTCCAAAGTAGTAAGATTGAGTTGGGGTAAGACTTAGTGGGTAAGACTTTAGGCAGCGCATAGAAATTCACAGCAAGGTCCCCTGCGTGGAGAAGAGGCACACAGGAAAGGACAGCTCCTTGTGTGTGTGGGGGGCAGGGGTAACAAAGCTCTGAAATAGAGGGGGCCTGCTTAGCAGAACTAGGTGTGGGGTACCAGGTACCTCCTCAACCTCCCAGGGGGACAGTGGTCCACCGTGAGAAACGCTACAGATCCATCAGGGTACAAAAAAATCACAGCGTAAAGGATGAAACCATCGGTCAGAGTCTATTTGTTTTGCTGCTGAGCTAACATGGTGAAAATTTCCTTCGAGAAAGCAGAGCACAGACACACTGACACACTGAGAGCCTTTGTCTTTGACCCTGAGATCAGACTGTTTCCTGGAGAAACAGTTTCTGTTTCCAACGAATCCCAGCGCCCATGCCTGGCTCTCCCGACCCCGTTCCCCACACACGTCCCTGAAGTCCAGCTCTTGGGGAAACAGTTTTCTGCGACACAGTTTTGGAAGCCTGCAGCTCTCTCTCCTCCTCTTCCCCAGTGTAGTGGTGGTGACTCCAGAAACAAGTTCAGCTGAAAGCTCAGAATGCAGAACCGAGGGCATCTTGTTTAAGGGGCTCTTTGGGGCTTTCCCGGAGCAGATGCTGGCGTGACCAGGCTGTTTTTCCAGGAGGGCCGCAAAGGCACATTCATCAATATTACCTGTGGAAAAACCTCCCATCTTTTTGAACAGGCAATTTTGTTTTGGGTCTGAAGTAATTCATTTTATAAGCAGGAGTGTGAATTGGAGCCAATTAGGGCTGTGAAAGGATATTCCGAAACACGTACAGTTATGTGCTGCAGAGGCACATGTTGGCCAGTGACTGGCTGAGTATGTGACACCATTTAAAAAAAAAAAATTTTTTTAATTGCAAACTATTCAGGGGGTACAAATGTTTTTGTTACATGGATAGTTTTTAGAGCTGCATTAGTCTGGGCTATCAGTGAGTTCATCACCTGAGTATTGCTCACTGTACCTGTTGGAAGGTAGGTTTCTTCCCCTCCCTCCTTTTCCCTTCCCCCATCTTCATTCCCAGTGATTTTTACTTCTTTCTATACGCATGTGTGCTCATCAATTAGTTCCCAATTATTAGCGAGTACAAGTGGTGTTTGTTTTTCCATTCTTGAGATACTTTACTTAGGTCTCCAATTCCATCCAAATTGCTGCAAAAGACATGAATTCATTCCTTTTCCTGGGTGAGTAGTACTCCACGGTATATATGGACCATGTTTTGTGCCACGCCATCTTTGTACTGTGCCTTCTCTGTGTTTATATGTGTTTAGCTACACACTCACCACTATGTTGTGCATGGGACTGAGCCCAGTGGCACGCTGAACCGGTGCAGCCCAGCAGTGATGCCCAGGTGTGCAGGGGGGCAGTACAGCCAGGTGTGTGAAAGGGCCGTCTGTGATGTCTGCACAACCATGACATTGCCCAAGAAGGCATTCTCAGAAGATATCCCTGGCATTAAGCCATGTACAAGTGTACAGGCAATAGACATAAATAGAAAAATAATTTCCTGCCAGCCCATACCCAAGGCTTAAAGGTTGGGCCCTCCAAGGGCTTCTGTAGCATGTTTTTCTGTGTCTGGTGAGAGTGTGAGCTGGGTCTGCAAACTGGACTTGGCCTTGAGCTGTGACAGGGGAAGCAAGATGGTTAAGAGCTAGACACCAGGGCTAGAGGCACAAGCAGCTGGGGGCCTCCTGCCCTGTGGGGACCCGAGCGGGGGGCTTGCTCTCACTAGGCTGCTGTACAGAGCCAGCTGATCTCCTAATTGACCCCACTGGGAAGCTGAGCAGCCCTCACCTCTCCTTGCCCTGGCAAGGGCCTCTTCTGATTCCAGGCTCAGGCCGTAATCACAGTAAACTCCAGGCTGGGTGTGGGTCAACTAGGCCTGGGTACTCCCTGATTCTAACCCCTCCTTGTGCTGGTGTAAGTCTGGGGACCCACCCAGAGGCCCAGGGGCCTCATGGCTGGCACATGGAGGACCACAGGTGTCAGAGACACTTTGAGAAACTCCCTTCAGGGCAATCAGGCCCTCGCCAAGCGGAATCACTCTGCATTTACATGGGTGGCTTCTGAACGTGGCTGTGATGAATTGTGTTCCGGCAAGGCCTTGACAGTGAAGAATGGGGCGATGCGATGGAGCACGAAGGTGCAGGGTCCCTGCTGGGCGGGAGCCCGTACCTGAGCAGGGGCACCTGGAGCCACTGGAGACAGTGGGTACCTCCTCCAGCCCCGGAGGAGGAGACAGCTGTGCGCCAACAGCGTCAGCTTCCCTCTTAGTTGCTCTGTCCCGTCATGCACATGGCGTTTCTCTGCAGCTCCGTCTCTCCAGACTGCAACTCAGCCGTCAAACACACGCTCTCCCGTTCTCCTTCTGGTTCCTCTTTGTCCACCTCTCTCTTTCCTTCTTTCTTATTAGGTTTTAAAATTATAATCAAAGCCACCCATTGGACAGGGCAGGGCAGAGGGGCAGAGGGACATTTGGGGGTGACAGGTGTGTTCACTGTCCCAACTGTGGTGGTGTTTCACAGGTATGTACTTGTGTCCAAACTCAGCTGCTGTACACTCTACATAGTGCAGTTTACCGTATATCTGTTCCACCTTAATAAACATGTCTTTAAAGCCCACACCCATTTCAGGAGGGAAAGCAATGAGAGCATGTTTTTGGATATTTAACTTTTAGAAAAGCTGCATTATGATTCCCTATAAGATAGACAGAGACAGATCTAGCAAAGGGCAGTTTATTTCTGGGATTTGGGCATTGTAAGATCATTATTAGCAGCGTCAACAACCACTCCCATTAGGTGAGCGTTTTAATCTGTACGACAAGGCTGTAGAAATAACTCGCGCTGGTCCCCAGAGACTCACAGGTGGGAAATGAAGTGACTTGCCCAAGGCCACGCTGCGGGCAGAGTTCTGCTTCACACCTGGGTCTCTGGAGGGTGCCTTCCCTAGCACCTGTTGTGGGATGGGATAGGAATACCACTTGGGGAACAGTCAGCAGAGAGTGTGTGAAATTGCTTGTCACCTGTTTGGGAAAGTGCTTGTTACCTGCTCTTGAGATTGGGTTTGAGCCTGAAGAGAAGATGGTGGTTGCCTTTTTGCCTCTCTCCGCTGCTTCTGTGTCCCCAGCAGATGTCATCGGTGTGGGGGAGGGACTACTTATTATCTCTTCCCTCCAGACCTGTCTGGTTGGTGGTCAGGAGAGGAGAATGGACAGTGTGTGGGATGACCCTGATCTGTGAGTGTGGGCTGGGGGCAGGATGGTGTGGGCTGTCTATGTAGCAAGGGGATGTTAGGAGTGAGATTTCATCTTGGTGTAGCCTCCCCAGTTAGTGTAGCATGACATAGAGCAGTCACTTTCAATCAGATATTCGTTTCCAACTTTTTGGACAATCTAGGCAGAATTGCCTTGGCAACTTCTTTTCTTTCTTTCTTTCTTTTTTTTTTTTTTTTGCAGTTTTTGGCTGGGGCTGAGTTTGAACCCACTACCTCCGGTATATGGGGCTAGCGCCCTACTGCTTGAGCCACAGGCACTGCCCTGCCTTGGCAACTTTTGACTTTTTCTGTCATCGTCTTTTCTCTATCTGATTGGCTAATATTTATTGGCAACATCCCTGAGGCATTTGACAGAGGGTCAGCTGTGTCTCGGGTTTGGTGTGTGTTCTTGGTGAATATTAGGGAGGAGTATAGTTTCCTCGGGCCAAGGGAGGGGAGATACAGCAGAACTTATAATCAAGGTGCTGTCTATGCTCATGTGGGAATCTCTCTCTCTCTCTCCAGACCCATACAAACATTGGGTTAGTCATGATGGCAGCAAAACCATAGTTGAATTCAAAGATGTGACTTGGAGATTTGTAGGTGCTAGAAACACAGCTAAAATTTAGAGTTCAAGTTGAGTGGCTCTGCTGGAGCTTCCACAGTAAATCCCTTAAGGCTGCAGCTTTCAAGCTGGAAACAGGAAGGGACTCTCTTTTCTGTCAATAAAACCTGGAAAAATCCTTCCTATTGGCTCAGGAACAAGATGCTCCCCTGTCCCCTTCCCTCCGTAGTACCTTATAAGGGCTTCCTGCAGAAAGGAGGGTGCCAAGCCTAGACTGCATATAGCTATGGGACCACACCCTCCACTGTCTACGTGGGCAGCAACTCTGCACTGAGAACCTAGCATAAAATTTGGTCCAGAACTAGTGGCTCCCCCAGGAGATGGGAGGTCAGATGTCAGTGTAGACCTGTCCTGTGGGGCAGGGTTCCTCATCATGGGACACAAAGTGAGAGTCCCATTGAAAAAAAAATTGGGGACTCCCAATGTAGATAAGCTCTTAGACAAGAATGATAAAGCAAACCAGAAAATCCACTACCACAAGATACATTCGACACATGTTGTGGACGGAGAATTGGTGTCTCAGGAGCTAGAGACAGGAAAGCTATCTGAGAAGACCATTAGGCCAAATACGTGTGAAATGTTTGAAAAGTCAAAATAAGAAGTAAAATCCATGACTTGAAGATGATGGGAAGAAACAGGCCATTTCAAAAAGAATACGTTCTTCTAGATGTAAAAATAGATAATATCTGAAACTAAAACGCTGCAAGAGTCCTAATAGGTGGGATTAAAAAAAAAAGGGTAGACATACTGCTGAAGAAAGAGTTAGCTACGTGTAAGATAGTCCCGAGGAAACTATGGAAGTGGAGGTCCAACATGTACATAATGGGGGTCCCAGAAGAAGGCAGTAAGAGGTGGACAGGAATGTGCTGAAAAATAAGGACAGACATGGACCTTCCTACCGAAAA
The DNA here is from genome assembly GCA_963574355.1 of Loris lydekkerianus. Classification (NCBI taxonomy): domain Eukaryota; kingdom Metazoa; phylum Chordata; class Mammalia; order Primates; family Lorisidae; genus Loris; species Loris lydekkerianus. Next base: position 50,963 of record CAUYPK010129878.1, read on the forward strand.
TGGGCAGCGAGCCCCAGGAGGAATGAAAAAAAGCAGAATCCACCTGTGGACACATCAGGGGAAACTAGTGAGCAGTGGAGATAAAGTGGTATCTTAAGAACCATCAGCAGAACAGTGAGAATAAGACTCCGTATTGTTGGATAAAATTAAGTGGGGGAAATACAAGATGGGGCTGTGTTCTATATTTCAGTGCACCTTCCTCAGGGAAGGGTAAATAGGATACTTTTGGCTGTTCAGTCAGCCTGCACTGGCGATGTGACACTGTCCTCTAAAGCAGCTGAATGTTTCTGCTCCCAGCGTGCCTGAAGTATTGCTCACCTATCCACATGGCCAGTGCTGCTGCGTCTTGTCTGTTCCATGGACACCTTTCTGGGCTGTGGGTCCGGGATCCTCTTGACAGGTGCTGCCAAGAATTAAAATGTGTTCTTTCCAGGGTGCTTACCTCCTATTAATAAAAGAAAAAAAAAAAAAGCAAACTAAATTAGTCTTGGGAAGTAAAGTGCCATATGAATCAGCTTTCCTCACTCTGAAAATAACTTGCTAAGAATTTATAGATCCCCTAAGTTCTGCTGATTTTTTATATTGTTTACTTTCCTCTCCAAAATATCAAATAATTCACAGGTGGTAGGTACGATGGCTGTGTGGATAATTTGAAATGAGAAATGGACAGCAAGAGAAATTTCCTTCTAGGGGGTCAGTGCTAGGGTGACTCCCTAAGACTAATGGTGCTGGATTAATAACCCAGGGCTGCTTCAATATTCATAGCCTGTTCCCTCTGAAGGCTGGGATATTTCCCACTTTTATGTCCTGCACAAAACTGTAAAGCAAAGATGGTTTCATTGCAGCTGTGTGTGTAATGAGATGCGCAAGAGCTGCTCCTGCCCATTAATCAGAGTTTGGGGGAGGCTTCTGGAAGCCTGACCTATTGCCGCAGTAGCTGATCTGAATGCAATGATTTTTTCCCCCGCAGGAGTCAATGCTGTAGGACCTGAGAGCAGGCTCTGGAGGCCCTGGGGGCCCTGGCCATGAAGTTGTGCTGCAGAAAAGAGGGATAGTTGAATCTCCAGGGTGCACAGGGAAATAGCTGGGGCCTCTTAAATTAAAAGGCTGCAGGTGGCATTGAGTCCACCTGTTTCTGGAGTCCATTTCACGAGCCCCCGGGCCTTACTGGGGTGGGGGTGGTTGAGGAGGGTGGGTGTAGCTACATTCAACAGGAATTTGAGCAGGGCTCCAGGGCAGGCACTGGGCTGCGTGCTGGAGAGACAGCTAAATAATTCAGACATCACCTCTGCCTTTAAGGTGCTCGCAGGGACGTGGGGGTAGGCAGAGACCAAGACGATGAGCTCAGCGTACCAGATTGGTGGAGTGGTAGATTGGATTAAGGTACAGATGACTACTACTTACCTACTTCGGGGACAGAGGGTAGGAAGAGGGTTTGGGGAATGCTTCCTGGAGAAGTTATGTGTGAGCTAAATCTAAGGAGTAATTAAGATTTGGGATGGACCAGGTTGTAGACTGTGGCTCAGGCTCTGTTAGGATTCATGGACTTAATCTTGACTTTCTCTAATGTCTACCTGGGCAGCATCTGCGGCACGGCCCATATGTGATTCAGGTGAATGGATTGTGAGGGGAGCCAGGCCAGAGAAGGGACAGGACTCCCACAGCACGGCCGCTTTCCTGCTCCCTGTAGCTAAGAATGTAAAATTTGTTACAAAAGGTTTTAGAGACCTTCATGGGTAGTTTCCAATAACAAGAAAGCAAAGGCTGTGTGGGTGCATGGGGTGGGAGCGGGATTTCTAGGACTTTTGACCCAGAAACTAAGGGTTGGGATGATTATGCTCTGGCCACTTTTCTGTTTCTTCTCAAAACAGTCTTATCCTCAGGCCGATGGCCTTTCTTTAGAGGTGGCAGTCAGGCCTGGGGTAGACTCCTGGCCCTGGGATTCGGTTTGACCCATGTTTGAAGTTTTCATCTTCTTCCATGGCTAAAGAAAAACATGGGAAGATGGTTGAAGAAGCGTCAATGACACACATTACCTTTCTCACCTCTGGGGATAAAGTGAAAAAAAAAAAAGACCCCTTCTGTTTGTGACTGGATATACACACATCACTCACAGCTGCTGAGTTTCCTGATAACATCATGAATATCAGCATTAAAAGGCTGCTTTGGGGATCAATAGTGATGCCTGGGCTGCATTTAAATATCTGCAATTAAGGCTGAAACCTGAAAGCACAGCTCCTGGGAGGCCCATTGGACCTGGGGGAAGGGACAAATTGAAACTTAGTTATGTATTTCAATGACCTGGAGATCGATATATGCCAGATTACATTTTCTTATCAGTTCTTTAAATCTCGAGCCTCACTTGGGACCGTATTTTCAGCAAACTCAGTCAGCTAAGCATTTTTGGTGGCAGCTGTGGTGTCTCCCCTGGCTGGCAGCATTTGAACCTGGTCTACAGGAAATTGGAGCCAGATTTCAGAAGATGAGAAGGAGGCTGGGGTATCTGTGCTGGCGGCAGAGAGAGAAACTGGCAAGACCCGGGACACCAAGCTGAAGAGTGTGGGATGGATTTAGCCCGACAGTGGGCATGGAGGGAGATTCTAGCAAGTCTTTAATGTGGGATGCAGCCATCTGTCTCAGCTAGTTAGGGAGGTTGGGCGTGGATACAGAGACCTTACACTTTTTATTTGTTCCCTTCAGTACTGATGCCTGGATGTACATTTACTGCCAACCAGAGACACACTTTAGTGTATTTCTTCCTGACACTTTTCTGGGTCCAAGTTTATGGCAGAAACTAAGCCCACGAGAAAAAGTGCATAACCTGGACCAGCAAACAGTGAAATAGCTGTCAAGTATTGCATAGTCTTATTTGTAGGGCACAGATATTAATGCCAGTGAGTCTCAGGGTGGTGGATCTGGGGGTCAGAGTGAACCTGCAGCCAGAATCATAGCATGAGTGAGTGATAGCTGTCAGATATGCCCAGCCCCTAGATTCCTCCAACTTCTGAGGCCGTCTCCAGCACAGGTGTCTCCTTAGTCAGGTCCCTGGCTGCTCTCTGAAACTACGACTTGATTTCAGGAATGTCCTCGTTGCTACCGTTTGTGATGGTACTTTCAAGGTTGTCCTTTCTCCCCGTTTCTCTTATCATCCTACTCTTGGCCACCATGCTTGGCAGTGGACGGCAGGAGCACTTATCTGTCATCACGCCCCACAGGTGTGGGTCCTTGTGGATCAGGTGTGGCCTACAGCCCTGACGGCCCTTCTTCCTGCCCACTTGCCTCCCCAGGGCATTGCACAGTTTCTGCTTCTGCTCAGTGGGTGTCAGAGGTGAATAAACAGACCTCTGTGCACTAGTAGTGTCCCATTCTAAGGGGACAGAGATAATGCCCGAATGTTGTGATGTGCTGTCAGGCAAGTTCTAAGAAGGAAGACATCACAGAGTGAAGAGGCGAGAATGACATGGCAATTTCAGAGAAATTTGAAAGTGGGAAGTGTTACTGATTTGGAATTCAACAGATCTGTATTCAAATTCTGATTCCCTCCCCCTCATAGGGGTCCTCAAACTACGGCCTGCGGGCCACATGTGGTGGTGTGATTATATTTGTTCCCGTTTTGTTTTTTTTACTTCAAAATAAGATACGTGCAGTGTGCATAGGAATTTGTTCATAGTTTTTTTTTTTTTTTTTTTTTTTTTTAAAATATAGTCTGGCCTTCCAACAGTCTGAGGGACAGTGGACTGGCCCCCTATTTAAAAAGTTTGAGGACCCCTGTTAGGACAAGTAATTTAACCTCTGAGAACCTCAGTTTCTTTACCCATAACATGTGAATGGTATTAATTGCTGGAGGGTAACAGAAATTTCAGTCTGAGTGTGATATTTGGCACATAGTAAGGGCACCATACATGTGAGCTGCTGCCGTCATTATTATCACTACTAAGAATCTGTATCAAATAGTCTGTTACTTACCTTGGAATCTCCTAGTGAGTTTGCAAATATTTGCTTGAGCTCAGGAGTTTCAGAGTAATCTGAGTAAGAGCAAGACCCTATCTCTACTAAAAATAGAGAAAGCTAGCTGGGTGTCGTGTCAGGCACCTGTAGTCCCAGCTACTAGGGAGGCTAGGGAGCATACTTGGGAGTAGCTCAAGATGATTGCTTGAGCCCAGGAGTTTGAGGTTGCTGTGAGCTATGTTGATGCTGTCACACTCAATCCAGGATGAGGCTCTGTCTCAAAAAAAAAAAAAAAAAAAAAAAAAAAAAGAGTGGGGGGGGCTGTGGGACTTTTTTTTTTTTTGAATTATTTTAAAT